>OZ014514.1:16012911-16086830 GCA_963966075.1 Aphodius sticticus | reverse complement strand
AAGCATTTCAGTTAGTCCTTCCCTGTAGGTATGCGTTTTCTTATGAATTTTGAATTGTCCCAGGCTAGCTGTGGAGAAATCACAAAGTGAGCATTTAAATAACGATTTTTTATGCGTTCTCATATGGACTCATCTGGGAACATTGTGCACTAGATTAGTTACAGATGGTGCATGTGAATGGTTTCTCACCTAGTCTCCTGTATGTTTTCTTATATTCCTTTTAAGATCATATGCACTAGCATTGCCCCAAATATTACATTTATATGGTTTGTGGCCTGTATGTTGTACTAATAAATAAATAATAAATAAATAATAAATAAATAATAAATAAATAATAAATAAATAATAAATAAATAATAAATAAATAATAAATAAATAATAAATAAATAATAAATAAATAATAAATACATAATAAATAAATAATAAATAAATAATAAATAAATAATAAATAAATAATAAATAAATAATAAATAAATAATAAATAAATAATAAATAAATAATAAATAAATAATAAATAAATAATAAATAAATAATAAATAAATAATAAATAAATAATAAATAAATAATAAATAAATAATAAATAAATAATAAATAAATAATAAATAAATAATAAATAAATAATAAATAAATAATAAATAAATAATAAATAAATAATAAATAAATAATAAATAAATAATAAATAAATAATAAATAAATAATAAATAAATAATAAATAAATAATAAATAAATAATAAATAAATAATAAATAAATAATAAATAAATAATAAATAAATAATAAATAAATAATAAATAAATAATAAATAAATAATAAATAAATAATAAATAAATAATAAATAAATAATAAATAAATAATAAATAAATAATAAATAAATAATAAATAAATAATAAATAAATAATAAATAAATAATAAATAAATAATAAATAAATAATAAATAAATAATAAATAAATAATAAATAATAAATAAATAATAAATAAATAATAAATAAATAATAAATAAATAATAAATAAATAATAAATAAATAATAAATAAATAATAAATAAATAATAAATAAATAATAAATAAATAATAAATAAATAATAAATAAATAATAAATAAATAATAAATAAATATAAATAAATAATAAATAAATAATAAATAAATAATAAATAAATAATAAATAAATAATAAATAAATAATAAATAAATAATAAATAAATAATAAATAAATAATAAATAAATAATAAATAAATAATAAATAAATAATAAATAAATAATAAATAAATAATAAATAAATAATAAATAAATAATAAATAAATAATAAATAAATAATAAATAAATAATAAATAAATAATAAATAAATAATAAATAAATAATAAATAAATAATAAATAAATAATAAATAAATAATAAATAAATAATAAATAAATAATAAATAAATAATAAATAAATAATAAATAAATAATAAATAAATAATAAATAAATAATAAATAAATAATAAATAAATAATAAATAAATAATAAATAAATAATAAATAAATAATAAATAAATAATAAATAAATAATAAATAAATAATAAATAAATAATAAATAAATAATAAATAAATAATAAATAAATAATAAATAAATAATAAATAAATAATAAATAAATAATAAATAAATAATAAATAAATAATAAATAAATAATAAATAAATAATAAATAAATAATAAATAAATAATAAATAAATAATAAATAAATAATAAATAAATAATAAATAAATAATAAATAAATAAATAAATAAATAATAAATAAATAATAAATAAATAATAAATAAATAATAAATAAATAATAAATAAATAATAAATAAATAATAAATAAATAATAAATAAATAATAAATAAATAATAAATAAATAATAAATAAATAATAAATAAATAATAAATAAATAATAAATAAATAATAAATAAATAATAAATAAATAATAAATAAATAATAAATAAATAATAAATAAATAATAAATAAATAATAAATAAATAATAAATAAATAATAAATAAATAATAAATAAATAATAAATAAATAATAAATAAATAATAAATAAATAATAAATAAATAATAAATAAATAATAAATAAATAATAAATAAATAATAAATAAATAATAAATAAATAATAAATAAATAATAAATAAATAATAAATAAATAATAAATAAATAATAAATAAATAATTAATAAATAATAAATAAATAATAAATAAATAATAAATAAATAATAAATAAATAATAAATAAATAATAAATAAATAATAAATAAATAATAAATAAATAATAAATAAATAATAAATAAATAATAAATAAATAATAAATAAATAATAAATAAATAATAAATAAATAATAAATAAATAATAAATAAATAATAAATAAATAATAAATAAATAATAAATAGATAATAAATAAATAAGAAATAAATATTAAATGAATAATAAATAGATAAATAAATAACAAATAAATATTAAATAAATAATAAATAAATAATAAATAAATAAGAAATAAATAATGAATAAATAATAAATAGATAGTAAATAAATAACAAATAAATATTAAATAAATAATAAATAATTAATAAATAAATAAGAAATAAATAATGAAGAAATAATAAATAGATAGTAAATAATAAGAAATAAATAATAAATAGATAATCTATTTATTATTTATTTAATATTTATTTATTTATTTATTATCTATTTATTATTCATTTAATATTTATTTCTTATTTATTTATTATCTATTTATTATTTATTTAATATTTATTTCTTATTTATTTATTATTTATTTATTATTTATTTATTATTTATTTATTATTTATTTATTATTTATTTATTATTTATTTATTATTTATTTATTATTTATTTATTATTTATTTATTATTTATTTATTATTTATTTATTATTTATTTATTATTTATTTATTATTTATTTATTATTTATTTATTATTTATTTATTATTTATTTATTATTTATTTATTATTTATTTATTATTTATTTATTATTTATTTATTATTTATTTATTATTTATTTATTATTTATTTATTATTTATTTATTATTTATTTATTATTTATTTATTATTTATTTATTATTTATTTATTATTTATTTATTATTTATTTATTATTTATTTATTATTTATTTATTATTTATTTATTATTTATTTATTATTTATTTATTATTTATTTATTATTTATTTATTATTTATTTATTATTTATTTATTATTTATTTATTATTTATTTATTATTTATTTATTATTTATTTATTATTTATTAATTATTTATTTATTATTTATTTATTATTTATTTATTATTTATTTATTATTTATTTATTATTTATTTATTATTTATTTATTATTTATTTATTATTTATTTATTATTTATTTATTATTTATTTATTATTTATTTATTATTTATTTATTATTTATTTATTATTTATTTATTATTTATTTATTATTTATTTATTATTTATTTATTATTTATTTATTATTTATTTATTATTTATTTATTATTTATTTATTATTTATTTATTATTTATTTATTATTTATTTATTATTTATTTATTATTTATTTATTATTTATTTATTATTTATTTATTATTTATTTATTATTTATTTATTATTTATTTATTATTTATTTATTATTTATTTATTATTTATTTATTATTTATTTATTATTTATTTATTATTTATTTATTATTTATTTATTATTTATTTATTATTTATTTATTATTTATTTATTATTTATTTATTATTTATTTATTATTTATTTATTATTTATTTATTATTTATTTATTATTTATTTATTATTTATTTATTATTTATTTATTATTTATTTATTATTTATTTATTATTTATTTATTATTTATTTATTATTTATTTATTATTTATTTATTATTTATTTATTTTATTTATTTATTATTTATTTATTATTTATTTATTATTTATTTATTATTTATTTATTATTTATTTATTATTTATTTATTATTTATTTATTATTTATTTATTATTTATTTATTATTTATTTATTATTTATTTATTATTTATTTATTATTTATTTATTATTTATTTATTATTTATTTATTATTTATTTATTATTTATTTATTATTTATTTATTATTTATTTATTATTTATTTATTATTTATTTATTATTTATTTATTATTTATTTATTATTTATTTATTATTTATTTATTATTTATTTATTATTTATTTATTATTTATTTATTATTTATTTATTATTTATTTATTATTTATTTATTATTTATTTATTATTTATTTATTATTTATTTATTATTTATTTATTATTTATTTATTATTTATTTATTATTTATTTATTATTTATTTATTATTTATTTATTATTTATTTATTATTTATTTATTATTTATTTATTATTTATTTATTATTTATTTATTATTTATTTATTATTTATTTATTATTTATTTATTATTTATTTATTATTTATTTATTATTTATTTATTATTTATTTATTATTTATTTATTATTTATTTATTATTTATTTATTATTTATTTATTATTTATTTATTATTTATTTATTATTTATTTATTATTTATTTATTATTTATTTATTATTTATTTATTATTTATTTATTATTTATTTATTATTTATTTATTATTTATTTATTATTTATTTATTATTTATTTATTATTTATTTATTATTTATTTATTATTTATTTATTATTTATTTATTATTTATTTATTATTTATTTATTATTTATTTATTATTTATTTATTATTTATTTATTATTTATTTATTATTTATTTATTATTTATTTATTATTTATTTATTATTTATTTATTATTTATTTATTATTTATTTATTATTTATTTATTATTTATTTATTATTTATTTATTATTTATTTATTATTTATTTATTATTTATTTATTATTTATTTATTATTTATTTATTATTTATTTATTATTTATTTATTATTTATTTATTATTTATTTATTATTTATTTATTATTTATTTATTATTTATTTATTATTTATTTATTATTTATTTATTATTTATTTATTATTTATTTATTATTTATTTATTATTTATTTATTATTTATTTATTATTTATTTATTATTTATTTATTATTTATTTATTATTTATTTATTATTTATTTATTATTTATTTATTATTTATTTATTATTTATTTATTATTTATTTATTATTTATTTATTATTTATTTATTATTTATTTATTATTTATTTATTATTTATTTATTATTTATTTATTATTTATTTATTATTTATTTATTATTTATTTATTATTTATTTATTATTTATTTATTATTTATTTATTATTTATTTATTATTTATTTATTATTTATTTATTATTTATTTATTATTTATTTATTATGTATTTATTATTTATTTATTATTTATTTATTATTTATTTATTATTTATTTATTATTTATTTATTATTTATTTATTATTTATTTATTATTTATTTATTATTTATTTATTAGTACAACATACAGGCCACAAACCATATAAATGTAATATTTGGGGCAATGCTAGTGCATATGATCTTAAAAGGAATATAAGAAAACATACAGGAGACTAGGTGAGAAACCATTCACATGCACCATCTGTAACTAATCTAGTGCACAATGTTCCCAGATGAGTCCATATGAGAACGCATAAAAAATCGTTATTTAAATGCTCACTTTGTGATTTCTCCACAGCTAGCCTGGGACAATTCAAAATTCATAAGAAAACGCATACCTACAGGGAAGGACTAACTGAAATGCTTCACGTGCAGCCGTGTTTTTGCGAAGCTCTACGACCTTAAAGAATACGAAAATACCCATACTGGAGAAAACCCGTGTAAATGTGAAATCTGTGACTATACTTGTGCACAAAAGTCAAACCTTAAAGTTCATATGAAAGCCCACAAAGCAGAGAAATATTCATTTCTATATACATTCTATTCAAATGTACGGTTTGTGAATACTCAACTGCCCATGCAGGACACCTCAAAATTCACATGAGAACTCATATGGTTGGGAAACATTATACATGTAACTTATCTGACTATGATGGTATAGAAAGTTCTCAGCTTACCAAGCATATGAGAACGCATAGGAGACACAATGCACGGTTTGTGAGTACTCAACTGAACACTCAGGACACCTCAAAACTCATGTGCAAAATCATACATGGGAGAAACCTTATAGATTGTATCTTTTGTGATTATGCTTCCGCAGCTCATTCTAACATTAAAATGCATATTAGAACGCATAGATGGCAGAAACCATTTACATGTACGGTTTGTGACCATCCCAGTGCTCACTCAGGACACCTCAAAACTCATAAGCTGAAGGAAGACATGTAAATAAACTTTATGTGACTATGATAATGCGGGTTTTCTGAAAGCTGAGAAATAATTGACAGGACAGCCACAATAATATCCATATTTTTTTTAGATACATAGTGTATTTATTTATTTTATACAAAATGCTCAACATACCTATAAGTTTATTCTAAAACTGATTATTATATTGGTGTGTAAATGATTATTCTATTGGTGCCCCAATTAAACGAATAATATACCTTTTCCGTCGATCGTTTATTTAGTGAATAGAAATCGTTTATTAAACAACTCTATTAATGCACGATTTCTATTAATGCATGATTTGTTATAGCCAATAACACGACGTGAAGACGTCGTTTCATTGGCCAATCAAACATATGTGAAATGAAACCTTCCAATCAAAACATACCGCCTCTAGAACTGTCAGTGTCAAATTACATAAATTGTCATATAACCTAAAAGGACATTGGCGAAGAAAAATCTATGTAGACGACGCTAGAAGAATACGATCGACGGAAAAATTTTGTAACCAACTCGAATATTAAACGGCGATTAATGATCTCGACAATTAACGCTCTCGCTGCGCTCGAGCGTTAGTCTCGATCATTAATCGCTCTTTTAATTATACTTGTTGGTTAAATAACTATTTCCGTCGATCGTTTATTTATCAGTCAGTTTAGTGAATAGGAAATCGTTTATTAAACAGCTCTATTAATGCACGATTTCTATTAATGCATGTATTGTTATAGCCAATCACACGACGTAAAGACATCGTTTGATTGGCCAATCGACCATATGTGAAATGAAATCTTCCAATCAAAACATACCGCCCTCTAGAACTGTCAGTGTCAAATTACATAAATTGTCATATAACCTACAAAGACATGGCGAAGAAAAATCTATGTAGACGACGCTAGAAGAATACGATCGACGAAAAAATTTTGTAACCAACTCGAATATTAAACGGCGATTAATGATCTCGACAATTAACGCTCTCGCTGCGCTCGAGCGTTAAACAGTCTCGATCATTAATCGCTCTTTTTAATATACTTGTTGGTTAAATAACTATTAGAAAATAAATTGCTTCCGGGTTATGCCGTGTGTCAAAATTCGTACATGCTGTATTTTATATAGAAAAATATAAATATTATATTTATTTTCTAAATGATTCTGGCCGTGAATGCCTACGTACTTATATGAAATATCGGAAAAATAAGGTCTTAGGGAATATTGGTGTTAAGTGCTGACCATCAGGGATATAAATTTCACTTATCTGCAGGCGTACCAATATTGTACCACTGTAATTCCAGACAGCAAACTTCGAAATCCCCACATTTTCCTTTTTATTAGGTCCCAATTTCCCAACATTTCCCCAAACACTCTTGAACTTTATTTCGTTATAAAATATAACCATAATAAACATCTTGGGCACCTTTTTTAGTATCTATATAAAACAGCCGCAACTGTTTCAGTATATAATTTACTTGTATCCGTTTTGATCAAATTGAACTGAATATGCGTTTCGCGCTAACACGTGAAAATGGAAGTAAAAGTTAAAGTTTATCACTTTCAAATGTTCGAACCTACAAGTTCCTGCAGCGTTCTCTAATTTAAATACTTTTTTCCAATAGGCCTATACCGACATTTCGGTACTTTAACTATTATCCATTTTTCATTCTCTTTCTGATACCTATAGCTAGCAAAAACTCACAAACAGTTTCAACACATAGCAATGCCAAAAAACAGGAATTTCAAAAATAACATGAAGCATGAACTTACATGGTTTGAAATTAAAAGAACGACTACCGAGATTTCAAGTTTGAAACCGTACACATCTCAGCAATGTAGCAAAGTCAAAAATGTGAACTAAACTAATTGCAGGAGCGTCACCTGACCAAAAACTAACAGCTCTAAATGTTACAAATAATTCCACCGTTTTATAAAAGTAATTGGTTTTGGTTCAAGTAATTCATAAAATAGGTAGAATACCCAGTTTTACCCTCAATTATATTTTACCAGCCAGCGCACCGTAAATACCAGATTTACAGGTAATTACCCGCAAGCAGTGTTGCCAAGTGGTGAGTAATTTTACTAACAAAAATCGAATTTGGGAAAAGGGAAAAAAATTAGACTTTTGTTAATTTGTGAGTATTTTTCTTTCAGTACTGTTTCTTATCAATGTCGCGGCATTATAAATCACGTTTAATTTAGTAATAACGTGTTGCATATTGACTGTAGGATGGTGCTTATTTATGAAGATTTATTTTGGAAGGACGCTCTCAATTTGTTCATTTATATCCATTCTTAATTCTCGTAAAATTTGACATCCATCAATACATACTAACCCGTGCCCAAAGCAGCTCAACATTGAAAATAAGTTGAATTTAATATAAAAAAATAAAAAAGAACGTTTGTTTTACTACAATAAACTTACATATCACAGTTATTACCTTAATAAAGCTTAAAAAAAACATAATCATTTAACTTTTGAGTATAGATATCAGCGCATTTCACATATTTCCAATAACGTAATTTGTTAAAAATACAATAATCTAAGCAAGTGCCTATACTGGCTAACAATGAACAAAATCGAACAAGTGAAAACTGTTTCTGGTGTGCTTTCGTAGAATCTGATGAACTTGAAATCAGAGATTTTGAATTATGTCTAGTTCTTTTCACTGATTATACTTAACAACATGTCAATTCCGAATTGCGGCCTTTAGATTCAGATTTTACGGAAAAGTTATACCAGAAACAGTTCTTATTTGTTTTTTCATTAGGTTAATAACTGGTATATCGTATATAAATGCTTTTTAATATTACTAATCTAAAATTAATCTTGATTTTTGAGGCCCTCATTGTTAAATATATTGATTTTTCAAATTTCACAGGAATAAAGTATGAGTATCTTGCATAAAACATGAAAGTTCAAAAATAAGAACCTCCCAATTGATCAAAAAGAGGACATTTTAGGGAAAATCTGGAAAATATATATCTGCTAAACCTAATTTACATTACATGTTACACTTTACATATGTTAGTAGTGATATAACTATAGGCATTTTTGTACTTTTTGTGTTACAAAAGAAAAATTTAAATGGTGAGTAAAATGATGGTAAAATGGGAATTTTCGACAGGCGTGCTGAGTATTCTGATTTCAAAGGGTTGGCATCACTGCCCGCAAGCCTGACTTCTGGCAACACTGTTCACAAGTAATAACATAACCTAAAAAAAAGCTAGTCTACATTTCAAGCAGGCCATGATCAAAACAGATGCGTTCGTAGGAATGATGTTAAACGATTTTTAAACCAGAAATATGGATATCAAAATTGAACCAGACGTTGAGATTGGAGACACTCAAGTTAAAGTAGAAAAATCTAATGATTCTGATAACAATTTTGAGACGGGAGCCAACCCTAAAATAGAAATTCTTCAGGTAAAACGTAAGTTGGAATAAAGAGTATTAGTTCGTTAATACTACTAAAATAACCTGTGCATTTTTTTTAGTGTGTCCTGTGTGGGAGAATAGCAACATCGTTATCATGACCAGCCTTTCAACGTATGTACCTACTCTATCCATTTAAAGAAAACCCCTACGTCATACATTTTTAATCTTGTTGTTCACTTCGTACATGCTAATTATTTATGTTTGCCCGACACAACTCTACAGTACAGATATGGCTTTGTTCTATAAATTCTAGTAATTATTATTACTGTTAAAATTCTGTTGTATAGACATAATCTTGCCAGTAATAGTGCGTAACAGAAGTTACAGAATAAAGCCCTAGGTTCAATGCAAATCCTAACTTAAGATAAATTTGTATATGAAGATCGAATATGTAATGTTATCTTATCTAACTTTGGTGGTGTTAATCCACCCTTAGAGCATTTTTCCTGTTATTTTTCTATACTGGGGGTTTAAGTAAAACACTCATTATTTAGTTACATGTGAAACTAGATATAAATTTATTTTTTTAGATCTGAAGTTCACGACGATCGTGAATCGGAGTTTGAAAAGGGAAATATATATTCTGATTCTAGTGGTGAGTTAAATGCTGCCTAATTTTGAGTTTCTTTTCAGTAATCTTAGACTAGTCAATCTAGATTTTGTATATACGGGGTATATAAAGATCTTTGGCTGTCGATGAAACATATCAATCGATAGCTTATGGTTCACGAAGTAACATATTAAAATGTTTAGAATCATAGTTAATAGGAAAAGTAATAATTAATAGAAAATCAATGTACAATGTGCCTGTCAGGTTCTAATCCTTCATACCTCAAATCTCACTCACTTAATTGTAAAAATAAAAATACCACACTGTAACGGATAAAATTTACTATCAAAATGATTCTGGAACCTATACGAGGAAATGAACGGTTAATTTACTATAATTGATTCAACTAATTTTTGGCGAATCCACGTCACCAATCGTTTGACATTAGTATGCACATTTCTAATTTCAACCAACCATCATCAAACAATCGTTTGACATTAGAACGGGCACTTTTAATGTGACTGACAAGTTGACGTGGAATCACAAAAAATTACTTCAATCAATTATACTAAATTAATAATAATAATAATAATACATTTATTGCGCAATAGTATACAAATACATTTCACACAAAGGGTTAATACAACAGAAAATCTGATCCAAAGAATAACCGTAAATAGCAATAACGCATTACAACACATTCGAGAATACACCCGCACACTTATATAAACAACATTACAAATAGTGTAGTCCGATATCACAATTCAATTTCCTACGCTATACATAAGGTTAGTTTCCTAGAAAAGGCTAAAATCAACCAGCAGCTCATCACTCAAGATTAGCTGCTTGAGATCGTGTTTTAAATTAATCAATCATTTTCTCGTATACGTTTCAAAATCCTTTTGATGGTAAATTTTGTCCGCTATAGTGTGGTATTTTCCTTTTTAAGATTAAGTGAGCCAGATTTGAGGAATGAAGGTTTAAGGTCTGACAGACACAATTTTTTACAGTTTTTAATTAATTAAAATTAAGTAAGTATGTAGGCTTTCACAGCCAGAATCATTTAGAAAATAAATTGCTTCCGGGTTATGCCGTGTGTCATGGTTCATAAATGCTGACGTTTCGCGAACCATGCTGCTCGCTTCTTCAGAGCTAACTGAATACTGATGAAACTTATGTCAATCGATAGCTTATGGTTCACATGGTAACATATTAAATTGTTTAGAATCATAGTTAATAGGAAAGTTTATAATTAATTGAGAACCAACGTACAATTTTGCCATACCTCAAACCTTACTCACTTAATCGTAAAAATAAAAATGCCACACTGTAAGGTATAAAATTTCCTATCAAAATGATTCTGGAACTTATACGAGAAAATGAACGGTTAATTTAATTAGCTGTGAAGAAGCAAGCAACATGGTTTGCCAAACGTCAGCGGTTACGAAACGTCTTGACACACGGCATAACCCGGAAGCAATTCATTTTCTAATTAAAATTGTTTCTATAAACTGTGATCATGAACATTTAAATATATTACTATGGGAACCATAAGCTATCGTTTGATATCAGTTTCATCGACTGCACAATCTAGAATGACTGGTCTATCTATTAGTTTTTTGATACAGTATCCTTTTTTGCTAATCTGACTATGGTCTAATACGTACTACGCCGTAGTCCGAATGGGTTACAATGCTGCACTACTTCGTAATCCGAACGCCCCACCTGTTTTCTGACCCTGGTCCGAACAGAAAAATCATAGTATGCGTTTGCTATCAATCGGCAACGTAGTAGTCCGAACAAATCATTAATGCGAATGGGGGTATGCAAAATCAGATTCGGATTAGCGAGAGTGTACTGTACATCATTACTGGGACTACTTGTAACTTTCCTACAGTAAGACGGCTTTGGGTAAAATAACTAAAAAATATCTGTGTACTTAGAAAAGTAAGTACTGTTGACACCATTGCGGAAGTAGATTTTTGACAAATTTCGCGATTGTCCTTGCTTTCTGGATCTGAAAAAGCATGTCGTCAGATGTTGTCTTGTTAAATTATCATCTATTTCACACTTTGCTTTTTACAGGTAGACCTCAATTGCCGAGCAGGGAAATCAATAATCCAACCAAAAAACCAATTGCAAACAAACACAATTCCTCGAAAAATCGACACAAGTGCAACTTCTGCACGTTTACCGGAGAATCTTCATATCAAGTTAAAATTCACACTCGCTCGCATACGGGAGAGAAACCTCACAGGTGCAAATTGTGTGACTACGCTGCTACACGAGCGCATACCTTGTCGATACACATGCTAACGCATACAGACGAGAAACCTTACAAGTGTGAAGTGTGTGAATACTCCACATCAACATCGGTCCAACTTAAAGTACATATGAAAACGCATACAACGGACAAACCTCACAAGTGCACTATTTGTTCATATGCAGCTAAAAGGGCAGGCGATCTAAAAGTTCACATGCTGAAACATACTGGCGAAAAACCATATAGTTGTCCGACGTGTAAGTACGCTGCTACACAATCAAGTGAACTTAACGTGCACATACGCTCACATACTGGAGAGAGACCATATCGTTGTACTATGTGTGCGTATGCATTTGTAACGTTGAGTAAGCTTAAAGAACATATGAGGACACATACACAGGAAAAGCCATATAAGTGTCTTCTGTGTGATTATGCTGCGACAAGGTCAGATTCCTTGAAAATCCATATGCATAAACATACGGGGATAAAACCCTATCAGTGTTCGATGTGTGTGTTTTCAGCTATAACAGCAAGTAAGTTAAGAAGTCATATGAGAAGGCACACAGAGAAGAAGCGGTGTAATGAGGCTACAGAGACAATTAAGTCTGAGGAGAAAATGTAATAAGTTAGTCTACAGTATGTCCCGCATCGAGTTACAAAGAGGAAAAGGACCACACTCTCAAAAATGGCATTGTTTCTTCATAGCATTGTTGTTACTGGAATGATGTTAACAAGTTACACTCATCCATATTTTACACTCTCTAGACATTTCAAAAAAGTAAAAATGTGGTGTGCTATAATTATACCCTATTCAGGATTAGAACATAGTAGTGGGGGACGCAAACTGAGCCCGATTTACACTGGAGTAATATGCTGTCAATAGCGGCAAATTGAAAGGCTATGTCACGACAATGATGTGAAATATTTGCAAATTAATTTCGGATGATAGTTAAAAGATGTTTGACAAATGGCAATTAATTTCACTATTCATGTAGTTGTGCGTACGAGTACCTGCGTAGATTTTCTGATATACACGGTTATAAGTTATAACCTAAAGTTGAATAAAATAAGTATAACCTATAAATTTGTTGGTTACATAGAAGCATGAAAAGTGATAGAAGCTTGTATATTTGCACTTTTCATGTTTGTATACATAATGTAATTGTTAGGTGGACGAGAACAGTATTTGTATGGCTATTAGCAGCTGCAGAATCTGACTTCGAATTTTCAGGTTCACGGCTATATTCGACACATGCATTGTAGGTCATCAGCCGTTGTCCACTGCGAATGGGCTTTCCTTGCGGATTTTTTGATGAACCAGCCTGCATTCTCTCATCCATATAATAATAATAATATTTATTTCACCAAAGTATCTCATGTACAGGGAAAAAGTCAAATACAAAAATGCGCCGTTTAACGACAATTTGAATTCACTAAAAAATAGTTTATAAATTCTGCCACATCTTAGAATACTTCTTCTAGAAGTAGATCTTTCAGGTCCTTTTTGAACGTTGTTATTGGTTTTGTACACCATACAGCTGGAAGGTTGTTGTACGGGTCCAGGTGTAGATGTTGGTGTGCTGTCGTATTGATGCGGTGGAAAGGGACGGTGAGGTGGTGCTCATTTCGAAGTTTCCTTGTTGTTGATGCTCCTCTTGTTTGCTGGTTGGGCGTATCACGCCTTGCTCGCACCAGCAGTTGGTAGATGTAGGCCCCTGGGAGGGTAACTATATTCAGGCTTTTAAAGAATGCCTTGCAGTGGGTTTTCCAGTCTACTTTCTCTATGGCACGAACTGCTTTCTTTTGTTGGATAAAGATCCTTTCAGCATGGGCCGATCCTCCCCATAGCTCTAAACCATATAGCAATCTGGAGTGGAACAGGGCATGGTAACTGAGCAATGCCGCATCCTTTCCAATGATTTGTCGCACTCTTCTAACAGCATATGTCGCTGTTGAAAGTGCTGGCATTAAAGCTTCGACGTGGCTGAGCCATGTGAGGCGTGTATCCAATGTTATACCCAGAAGCTTCGTTGTTGTTTTTTGTATGGTTGCATTTCTTTTGCTTGTGAACTGTATTTTTGATGTTTTGCTGTTGTTTAGCGTTAGGCCGTTTTCGTGAAACCACCTCTTTGCTTCTTCCAATCCTCTTTCGGCTTTTGTCAGCAGACTTTCCGGGTGTTGATCACTTGTAATAAGAGTTGTGTCGTCCGCGAACAGGATCACTTTGGTGGATAAATTTTCTGGCAAATCATTGATGTATAGGCAAAACATCATAGGACCTAATAATGATCCTTGAGCTACTCTATCTTTGACATTTTCTAGTGGGCTTAACTCTCCCTCAGCATAAACTCCCCGTTTTCTACCATGCAGATACGACTTGAGCAGGTTTAATGGTTGTCCCCTAATTCCGTATGACTCTAGTTTATTCAGCAGGACTTCGTGCTGGACGCAATCAAACGCCTTTGAGAGGTCACACATGGTTGCTTGTGTTTCCTCTCCACCTTCCATGGCGCACCAAACAAAATTCAGCAGAGAGCGCACTGTATCAGTGGTGCTACGACCTCTTCTGAAACCGTACTGATTTTCATGTATTATTTGTTTCTTTTCTAGAAAGCACAGGATTCTTGTCAGCAGCGTAGCCTCAAGGGCCTTTGAGAGGGTTGGAAGTATAGCAATTGGTCGGTAGTTTGAGCAGTTTGTAGGGTCATCCTTCTTGTACACTGGTATTATTTTTGCTATTTTCATTTGGTCTGGCACGACACCATCCTCAAAGCATCTGTTTAGTATCTCTGACAGCGGCTCTGCAATGAATCTAGCACTCCATTTTAGAATTTTTGTGTTTAGGTAGTTTATGTCCATTGATGTCTTGGTTTTGAGATTGGTTATTGTTGTTATAATTTCTGTTGGCGTCACGGGGGTCAGGAAGAATGATTCACTTATTGGAGTAATCTTGTATGAGTTTGTGGTTTGATCTGTATGTGGTGGACCAGCCACCGAGGAAAAGAAAGTATTTAGCTGTTCTTTAGGTGGTAGGGGTGGCTTTTTTCCAGAGGTTCTTAAAGTTTCATTTTTTATTATATTCCACAATCTTGCTGGTTCGTTGTCCGTTTCTTGTAGGGTGTTGAAGTATTTTTCTCTTTTTTCTCTCTGTATGATGTTGACGTAAAACTGTTTGTAGCTTTTAAGGATTTCTTTAAGATCTTCTCCTCCTAGTCGATTGTAAGACTCTTGGATGAGTTGTAACGTATTTTTGATCTCTTGTGCTTCCGGTGATGGAGCAAATTTTCTTGTAGATGGAATTTGTTTTTGTTTTAGAGGAAGTGCGTTATTGACAATATGCATGTATTTTGACATAAAGAGATTGTATTTATTTTCAGCAGTTTGGATTTCTTTCACGTCTTCCCAGTTTTCTTCCATGATCAG
Source organism: Aphodius sticticus (assembly GCA_963966075.1). Lineage (NCBI taxonomy): Eukaryota > Metazoa > Arthropoda > Insecta > Coleoptera > Scarabaeidae > Aphodius > Aphodius sticticus. The sequence continues at coordinate 16,070,823 of OZ014514.1, read as the reverse complement.
GTTTTCTAGGGTTTGTTTTCCTTGAGTAGATAGTATTCTCATCTTTCCTAGGTTTGGTTTGGTTTCACGTTTTGTTGGAACTTGCAGTTGTGTTCCGTAGTGGTCCGATAGACCAGTACTAATCACATTTGTAGAGTATTCGTTTATGTTGGTGAAGATGTTATCGATTGTTGTCTTTGACGTTGCAGTGACTCTTGTATTCTGTGTTGTTGTCTTCGTAAGTCCGAAACTCTTCATGGTATTGATTAGCTCATGTGCGATTGGAGTTAAGTTGTTTGTGTCTATGTTGAAATCACCAGTTACAATAATATTCGTTTGTGGATTGTATAGCTGGAGAAGATCAGAAAGAATTTCTGATAGTGTTTCTAGAAAGTAGTCGCATTTCCATCGGGAGATCTATATGTTGCGATAACAATGGTATTTTTGTTTGTAATGTATATTCCAGACATTTCGCACTCTTTTTCAATTGATTTTTCTGCTATCATGGTTATTTCCTTGTACTTTGTATGTCCGCGAACAAAAATACACACTCCTCCATGTATGAAAGTAGATCGGACATACATGCTAGCCATTTCGTAGGAATTTATGTTATAAATGTTTTGGTTATTTTTGTTTAGCCAATGTTCGACAACACACAGTATATCCAGTTTATATTCGTGTGCCAAGATCTCTATAGCTTCTATTCAGTATTCAGTATTCAATTTATTGATCCCCAATATACATATATAAAAATAAAAAGAGTATAGATATATACACACATTTTCAGACAAGTCAAAAAAATATAGTTTTTTATTCAAAAAATCTCAAAAAAAATATTCCTCCATAGAGTACACAGGATTCTCCACCAGAAACCTCCCGAGCTCCTTCTTGAACTGTTTCACCTGTGTTATATCGCGAACATGTTGTGGCAATTTATTGTAGCACTTGATGCCCATATGTTCTGGCCCACTCTGTGTTACGGCAAGTCGCTGGAAAGGTGGTCTCAACATTTCGCGGGTTCTGGTATTATGGCTGTGTATATCCATCTGTCTGTCCAATGTGTTCTGCTGCTGTTTGACATCTATCACTAGCTGGTATATGTACAATGCAAAAATTGTCATCAATTTCAGATCTTTGAAAAGCTCGCGACAGTGGTGTTTTGGGGGTACTCCTGCTATTATTCTGATGATTTTTTTTTGTAGTATATAAATCTCATCTATCCTACTGGCCGAGCCCCAGAAGGATAATCCATATGCTAGACTGGATTGTACAAGGCCATAGTACATTAGCATTAAGATGTCGTTGGATACTGTTCCCCTGATCGTCCGGAACATATAGCAGAGAGAGCTGATTTTGCTAGCAATGTGGTCAATGTGCCTACCCCAAGTTAGTTTCTGGTCTATGAAAATGCCAAGAAATTTCGCCGCAGTGACTTGTTGTAGACTTTTGTTGTGGAATCTTATCAGTCTGCTGGAGTCAATCTTCCTGTTTTTCGTGTGGAATTCTATCAACTGCGTTTTCAACCCATTGAGAACTATGCCGTTATTGTTGCACCAGGTATTCATTTCATGTATTGCCTTAGTGGCGTTTTCTGCGAGGTCACCGTTTTTCATCTTTAGTATCATGTTAGTATCATCTGCATACATATATATATGTTTTGTTATTTTGCAGTTCAGTGGTAGGTCGTTAATCATGATACAGAACATCAAGGGGCCGAGCATGGTTCCCTGGGGCACACCGATATCTATATCTCTGGATGCTGATAGCACTCCATCGATGTATACCCTCTGGCTCCTACCTTCCAAGTACGACTCCACCCACTTATTTGAGATGCCACGAACACCAACCCTCTCTAGCTTCTCCAGCAGTATACCATGATGTACCGTGTCAAACGCGCGACTCATGTCAAACATAACTGCAAGCACCTGTTCTCGATCATTGAGGCCATCTAGTATGGCTTTAATGGCACAACCTATTGCTGTCATCGTACTTTTGTTCTGTCGGAAACCACTTTGGTTGTGGCATAACAACTCATTTTGTTCCAAAAAGGGGTATATTCTTGTATAAAAACATCTTTCGAATACCTTTGATATTTGTTTCTGTAATGAGACGGGCCTGTAGTTGCAAGTATCATGCTTGCTTCCTTTATTTTTAAATATAGGCACCACTTTGGATTGTTTTAGATTGTTCGGGTAAATACCTTCCTCAAAAGATTGGTTAATGATGTTACATAACGGCTCACTTATGTCACTCTTAATAAGTTGGATAATTGTTCCCGGGATTTCGTCAAGTCCTGATGATACCTTTTTACAGCATTTGCTAATTGCCGCCTCTATTTCATTTATAGAGACTGGGTGTAGAAATAGTGTTTTGTCAGCTTGCTCTCCTGTAATGTTGTTTTCGTATGAGGGTACAGGTGGATTTAATGTTAAGTCGGCAAAGTAGTTGTTAAACAGCTCTGCTTGCTCAAAAGGACTGTTGATAATTGCATCCTCCTGTCGTAGCTGTATGGTCGTCCTTTTGCTCTTGGTAGGATTAAGTTCATTAATAATTTTCCAACTTTCCTTACTAATATCATTACAATTTTGAAGCCTTTTATCGTTACAGGTTTTCTTTGCATGCTTTAGCTGATTTTTATAGAAGCGTCTTAGGTCTACGTACCGTTTGTTATACATGTGACTATTTAATCTTTTATTGTTTTCTGCCATTTCTTGCAGAAAAGAGCGCAGGTCTTTTAGTTCTGCACTCATCCACGCTGCTTTTGCTTTTGTTTGATGCTCTCTGGACAACACCCTTGGAAAAGCGCTTTCGAAATGCTGTAGCAGAATTCCATTGAACATATCAAACTTTTCATCAATGCTAACCTTTTCAGTGATAACACTCCAATTTTGTTCGGCTACCATCATTTTGAAGACTTCTTTATTTCGCATTGTAAATCTTCTAATAGTCATGTTTGGGGGCGTTTTGACATGTTCTGCAATTTCAATTATTTGGTATGTATGGTCAGATATTAAGTTTTCTGATACGTAGCACGTTTCGATAGTCATATTTGTATAGAAGTTGTCTATGCAAGTTTGGGTTGCATTAGTAATTCTAGTTGGGACCTCTATGCAGTTTTTACAGTCATATTCTTTTAACAAATTCAATAATGCTCTAGCTTGTTTTTTGTCTTTAAAGAGGTCGATGTTCAGGTCTCCGCATATTATTAAATTTTCGTTAGTTTTATTAGCTTTTGACAGCAAAGAATCCAGTTTAGTAAGAAGCATATTTAAATCATGTGCATTTGTCGGTTTTTTGTTTGCATATATACAAAATACTTTGGTATGAATGTTTTCTATATTGAGGGCTGCCCCTGCAACTTCAAACTCCATTTCATCTGATATATTGTATTGAACTTCATCAATATCGAGGTCATACCTTGAATAGATTGCAACACCTCCCCTAATATGGTTTGCTCTACAGAAGTTTGACACCAGTTTATATCCTTCTATTTCTAAAGCGGTAATTTCGTATGATTTCAACCAGTGTTCGGAGACACATAGTATATCAATGTTGTTTTCTACAAGAATATTTATAAGTTCAAGGGTTGAGTTGCATATACCTTGAATGTTAAGATGCATGATTTGTAGGGTTTGCCTTTTCTTCTTTTGCGGGACTTTCCCCAGTCCCGGTATGCTTGTCACCTGTGAATGGTTGTTTTTGTGGAAGTGGTATTCTACCTGTCCGTCTTCTTCTGGGGGATTTGATGAAAAAAACGGTTCAGCCGTTTCTATTTTATTTGTTATACATTGAACGTTTGGGTGCATCACATTTAGAAGGATTTTGTCAGTCTGCATTTGGGCAGTATTGTGGGATGACATATGGTATCGGGTTTTGCATGTTGAGGTTTCTTCTTTTAGAACTAGCTCATCTCGGGTTTTCTGGCCGTTTTTCCAGCCGAAAAATATAGCGGCTTACCATTATATTCTTAGGCCAGTTTTGCGGGTCCATAAGAACAACTTTGTGGCTGAAATCTACACCCACCTTGAAACATCCTGACGATGATTTGGTTTCCATTTTGTTACAGGTAATTTCTTTAGAGTTTGTCAATTTCTCCACATGTTGAACAAGTTGACTTTCGTTAACATCTGGGTGGACCCGTCTAACAAATAGCCAAGCTTTTTTACTGATGCCCTTAAGCGTAGTGTTTTCTGCTATCCCGCAGACACCTCGTGTTGGAGCACTCCGCCTTGGGATTCCCTTTTTAGTAACTGTTTTAAAGCCATCGTCGCTCTCATGTGTGATTGGAGCATTGTGTACTTCTAGATTTATGATTTCATCCATTTTGTCTTGTACTTTTTGTAGTTTTTTAGCTTATCTAGTTTTTCAAATTTGCCTTCTTTTGTGGCTGCGTCTGTGGCGGCGGACTTTGGAGTTGCATTTGTATTGGAACTGCGTGGTAGTGGTCTTTCCGTTGGAGTATTGCAACTGATCAAAGCAGTAGCAAAGGTTGTCCTTGGTTGTTTCTTGGGATAGTCCACGGTCTTCGGAGTTTGTTCTATAAATTCTCTTCGTAGGTCTTCCCAGTTTGTCTTCAGTTGTTGTTGCATGCTTTGCATTTCTTTTCTGATAATTTCTGTCACAAGAGCGGTAAGATCCAGTTTAGTATTCTCTATCTGGGATACCTCCCGTTCAAGTAGTTCTTTTTTAGTGGTCAGTTCTTCGATTTCCTTGTGGAGATTTTCGACTTTGTTCTGGAGTATGGCCTCCACATGCGTATTGAAGCATCTCCCGATGTCAATAGGTTCTCTGCAATTGCAGTAGTTTTGCATTCGTTGCACACTGTTTAACCTTCCACGCTTGAGGTTTTCCTATTGCCACAGCTGAAATGGTAGTGGTTTGGGCACTTTGAGCACATTGTGCATTCTTTCTCATCCGAGATGGTTTTCTTGCAATAGTTGCATAGTTTTTTTGGGGTTATGTTTCCACATGTCTGGCAATTCCAAAAAAGGAGTTTCCCGGTGGCATTCAGTTTAGTGTATTCGGTTTGGGACAATCCTACACACTTTAAATGATATGTGTTTACACACTTTGCAGCGGTACACGTTATAAAGTCTTCGTATTTCGTGACCTTTTGTTTACAACATGCGCACTCGGGCGCCATCTTGATCTTCTCCCATCTATAAGCACTATTAAATATCATCGTAAAACATTAACAACAAATATTATTGGCAATATTAAGATTATCTGTTACAATGTTAATATTGTGTGGAGTTCTAAAAAGAACTGAGTTTAATCATTTTAATCATCAATTTGAATCGATTGATTGTTAAAAGTAAGTTCGAAAGACTGCAATTTATTCCGAACCAAATTCCGAACACAACGAGGATCTGACGCAAATGACATGACGTTTCAAAATTCAAGTGACATACATTCTTCTTTACCGACATAAATTCATTTGTTGGCGCGCGGTGGCTGGTGTAAATTTGGTTCAACTTTCAGCCAATCACCAGCCGCAAATTATAGCACTATCTTATCTAATGCTTTATTCTAAAAGTGAATAGACTATAGAGACCGGACTTTAAGACACAATTTAGGACACCATTGGCGTTCCGCACATATTTTCAGTGGGGTATTTTTTATTAACTATACTGCCGTATTAGCACAGACAATATGTAGGATTGGTATCTTTGTAGGTAGAAAAATTAAAATAGATTTTTTAAATTCTTCTTCAGGAAAAAATCACATACCTATGTAGATTTAGAAATACACACGATTTTTCCCTGTACAATGGAGGCCCAAAATGTTTCTGAATTGACATATTAGGTACTATTGTGAGCAAAAAAAAAACTGGGACAGGAAAGTGAAATTAGGCGCTTATATTCCGAACAATTTTAGTTGTGTAACATTTACTTTGACCGTATTTGTTAACCTATGAAGTCTAAATTATAACTGAAAATGTTTAACGACATATTGTCAAATTAATATTATAGGTTAATAATATGGTGACATACAGGCGGGATGTAAATTTTAAATAAATCAAAAATAACCGCCACAACCTGGATTTGAACTAGGCACCTCTGCGTTTCTAGCACAATGCTAGAAAATAGTCCACAGTAGCTCAGATTCGAGAGCATTGTCCTAGAAACGCAAAGGTCCTTGGTTCAAATCCAGGTTGGCGCTGTAATTTTTGATTTATTTAAAATCTACCTCCCGCGTGTATGACACAATATTATTAACCTATAATGTGAAGTCTAAACTTTGACTTGCGGTATTTTTGCCTACACTTAATTCAGTAGAAATTTCTCTAATGATGATTCCATCATGCAGTCGAATTTGGATTATTGCCTCCTGAAATTCATTTAATTACGGCATTTTTATTTCTTACGTCAAAATTCAAGATAACATTAATGTGACAAGACATTATAAAGCCCAGTTTCATTTAAGTATCGTTTACATCCACTTAACTTAACGTAACGTACGAAAAATTATAATTAACGTACGAAATTTAGATCGGTTCCATTTACATTCACTTACGGTAGAGTGCTTGACATGCGTATTTGACAATGACTGATATTGACACAATATGAAATCTATCGCTTTTATCATACAAATATGTTTATATACACACAAATTGGATCAAGGTTCCATCAAGCATGATGAAGACCCGTGTATCGAGCTAAAAATATTGCAAAACTACAGAAAGGTAACAAAGTTAAAGACACATGAGTTAATTTTTAGGTTATGTTAATGTCACCGTCATCCGAATTGTCAAAATCAAGAGCCTGTGATTGGTGCACTTAGCGCACGGATTCTGCTAAGTTGAAGTTGAGTGAACAATTCCGTACGTTACGTTAAGTTTTTCTACGCTAAGTGAATGTAAACGAACATATAATTCAATGGAGTTCAACTTTCACTAATTTTTATGTTTCCGTACGTTAAGTTAAGTGGATGTAAACGATACTTAATGCCTGGTATTGGAAACGTCGAATAAATTTTACCAGTATTTTTTTTTGTGAAAAAAAAGTGCTACGCTAGTAAAATATTATTCGACATTTATAATACCGACCGCAAATGTTTCATTTTAAAATAATAGTAGCACAAATTACTGCCGTAAGGGCAACCGAAAATACAAATTGTGCTGTGATATTGAATTGTTGGTGAAGATATGACACGCGGCAGTACGCAGTAATCCGATAGTTCCCAGTTGATATTTATTTATAATTAATAGGAAAGAATACTTTCACCTATTATTTTACTATCCACTATCGTATTTTATTCACGACGAACTCAGAACCTATGAGCTAATTAACACAGGGTTAAATATTGAGTAACGCGCTTCTTTAACGCGCACGAGAAGTATGTTACAATGATATTTTATTTACTTTATAAGAATACTAAATATTAATAAATGTTTAAAATATTAATAAATGTGTTATTATATTACTATTGAAAATTTGAAACCGTCAGCAATTTTGCAGGCAACGCCAATGAACTGTCTCGATAGCGTAAACAAGCCCAGATACTTGCTGGACCAGTTACACACTTAACTTGAATCAACGACTCAGACGTTGAGGTATCGCTTGGTGTGTTGTAGTATAACATCCTACACGTATCATCAACAGAGCGGCCCGACTACTAACGTTGTAAGCGTACTTTTGATCTGGGTCCTTGTCCGCCACGTACCCCTCGAAAAGCCTGAATTTGAGAGTACTTTTTTGTGCATGTCCGGTCTCTAGCTATAACATATCACAGGGTAATTAGGCCATATTATTTTGATGGAAATGTTAATACGCAGAAATATTTGAATAAGTTACAAACGCTTTAATGATCAACTTGAGGAACTACCCTTAAATTTTGTATGCTCAATGTACGAGATGGTTGCCCAGCTCACCATTCAACATTATGGTCAAACACAATGGCTAAATTTAAAATTTCCTCAATATTAAATTGGACGAACTGGCCCTATTTTGTGGCCAGCACGTACTCCTGATCTGACAATGATGGATTTTTATTTATGGGGACGATTGAAATGAATGTTTACAGTGAAACATTACAAGACAATACAGAACTATTAAAACTAAGAATAATTAATGCGATAGAATCCCTACCACCGACGGGAATACGCAATTCTTATAAATAATTTAGAACTCGTCTTTGTTTGTGTGCCGAATTGGGAGGTGATTTGTTTGAATAGCTGATTTCTTCACTTACAAATAAATGATTATTTATTGCGTACATAGTGTGTTATCACATAAATTTTCATTTAAAATATTTAACTCAATTACTTAGTCCTATTTTATTTTGGTTTGTAGGTATCAATTCGATACTGAAATATCAAAAGACGTGGCTTTTATGGTTACATATCTTAATAAGAACTTGAACAATTCAAGTTTAAAACAGGGCTGCGGAGTCGGTAAAAAAATTCTCGACTCCGACTCCGACTCCAGATATTTTTCGTGGTCCGACTCCGACTCCAGAAAAATTGCATACAAAAAAATATTCAAATAATTCTGTGTAATAAAAATCTTACATGTAAATAATCACAAATTTGACACAGAATAGTACAACCGAGCAATATTTTTTTTTTAAATTTATTTATTGAACCCAAAAAAACATAATATGTTTATAACAGGTTTACTTATATTATATACATAGGCAGAGTAGTATAGTGTATATAGAATAGAACAGTTTTATTGGTTCGAAAGAACAAGTCACAGTAATAGTATAATATGAATAATATGAACAACATAATATGAATAATAACAATAGCAGGCAGTCACACCTCTTGCAAAACTCTACCAAACTCCTCCACGGAATAGGGCGGCTTGTTGGTCAGAAGCGTTGCAAGCTTGCGTTTGAGCTGTCTGGTGGGCATGTGCTTCCATTCATCTGGTAGGAGGTTGTAAAATCTAATTCCTTCCGTGGCAGAGTTAGTAGTGTGTAGTCTTCTGAAGGGTACTTGAATAAGATGGTTCTGTCTTGTGTTGTGCTGGTGAATTTCGTTCCGTAGTTGGTGGCTATGGAGTTCCTTCCTGGTGTGGAGCAGCAGCTGGAGGATATACACTCCGTAGAAGGTCAGAAGCCTGTGTCTTGTGAAGAGAGGCCTGCACGACTCTGTGCTTGCAGCATTCTCAATTGCCCGGACTGCTTTCTTTTGAGACAATAATATTTTGTATCCGTGTGCGGAACCTCCCCATACTTTTAATCCATAGGTCATTCGCGAGTGGAATAGTGCGAAGTAGGTGGTTCTTGCGGCGCTGGTGTCTATGGTAGATCTTATACGTTTTATGGCGTATGTTGCTGTGGCAAGAACAGGTAGCAATCCCTCCACTTGCGTCTTCCATGTCAGACGTGTGTCCATATGTACACCGAGAAATTTAACATCCTTAGCCTCTATTTGTTCTCTTCTGCTGGTGGTGATATACAATTCTGCAGTTTTCTCCATGTTGAGGGCTAGTCGATTTTTGGCGAACCATTCAGCGGCTTGTACCTTGGCAGCTTGGGATGCTGAAACAATATGTGGAGAGTGGCCGTGAAGCAGCATCGTCGTGTCGTCAGCATATTGTATGATATCTGCATCTATGTTCTTTGGTAGATCGTTTACGTAAATGATAAAAAATAACGCGCCAGTTAAACTACCTTGTGGGACCCACTCTCAACTCTCCTCATGGAACATGTTTTTCCATTATGAAAAACATATTGATGCCGGTTGGATAGGTAACTACGCAGCAGATCTTGTGATGTTCCTCGGAAGCCGTAGTATTCCATTTTCCTGAGAAATGTTTCGTGGCACATACAGTCGAAAGCCTTAGATAGGTCTAGGAACAGGGCATTGCACTGCTCTCCAGCTTCCAAGGCATTGGAGATCAACTTCATGAGGTGTACCATTGCATCATCCGTTCCTCGGCCAGCCCTGAACCCATACTGCTGGTCACAAAAGTAGTTCTGCTGTCTGAAGAAGTTTGTTATTCTCTCCGCAATAATAGCTTCGAACACCTTAGACAGAGCAGGAAGGATAGATATCGGTCTGTAGTTGGAAGGTTCTGTACGAGAGCCCTTTTTGAAAACTGGAATGATTTTGCCAATCTTCATTTTTTCAGGGAAAGTACCAGTGTATATGCACTTGATAATGGCGGCCAAGACTTCAGAAATTGCTGGTTCCATGAATTTCAGGGTTTCGGTATCCAGGTCATAGTGGTCCTTGGTTTTCTTAGGTTTCAGTCGTCTTATCACTATCGAGACTTCCTGCTTGTCGGTTGGGTTGAAAAAAAAAGGTCTTTCAGTTGGACATTAAAATCTCCACAAATTACGACGTTCACTTCAGGAGAAAATTCCGTCATGATGTAATTGAGTACACAATAGAGCAGCGTTAGGAACATTACAAAGTCACCAAGCCCGCTTCTATATATGCAAATAATTATTGTTTCTGACTGCGTCAAGTAAATTGCTGCTGCTTCCATATGCATATCAACGGATAGGCTGGTTATCTTGTCGAGAGGTATTGCGATGCGGTTCTCCTTACATAGTATACCCACACCTCCATGTATATGCAAGGTTCTTAGATATTTGTTGACCCATTTATAACCCTTTAGATTGTACAGATTTTCGTTGGACTTTACCAGCCAGTGTTCGGAAACACATATTACGTCAACATCCTGTTCTCCAGCCAGACGCTGCAGTGCTTGGGCCTTATTGGTGATGCACTGGATGTTTAAATGCATTATTGTAAACCATGTTGGTTGAAAGGAATTCTTTTCTGGTTTGGATTTTTCTAAAAAAAATCAGCCGCTTGCTTGCGGATGAACTCTCCATGTCTGGAGAAATCAAACCTTTTGATACATATAGGTCGTCCTTCTTATCATAGGGTGCCGCCACGACAAACCGCTTCAGTTGGTTGGGGTCGGAGGTTAGTTCACGTACAATAACATTACAGTCGGTAAATCCTGTTTTTGATTTAATGTAGGTTTGTATGCTTTCTGCCTTGGTGGTGTTTTTTGTTCTGTAGATGTATAACCACACACGTTTTTGTGTACCTTCGAAACCATGGATCTTCCCGTCTTTGTTGTCCGATGTTCCAATTCTCTTGCTGATTGTTCGTGAACTCCTTTTTCTGGCTTGTTTAAATTCATCCTCCAGTAGCTTCTCCTTTTCTGTTGATCTTTGTGGCTCTCTCGATGCTGGCTGCTTGTTGGCTTCCCGTTCGTTGTTTTCTATGGCACTTTCTTCGTTGTTGAGGTTAATTATAGCTTGCATTTTTGTTCTTTGCGCTGTCGCAAGCGTACTTGCATATGATCCTGTCTTATGGTGAGTATTTATGACCTCATTTGCGTTCTGGTTTTTAAGCTTTGGGGTTATGTTCTCATTTTTTGTTATGGTGGTTATAACGGCTTGTTTATTTACTTTGCTTGGCGCCCTCTGTAGGTCTTTTGGGGTAGCAGGTATTTTTGATATTGTATGTAATTCCTGGATTAAGGCGTTATTTTCTTTCAGCAGATGAATGTTATCCTCCAGAATTCTATTCCTGTCCTCAAGCTCTTGTATTATTCTTTTTAACAGTCGGTTTTCGGTTTCCAGTGGATTTTCTTCTGTCCTAACCTCTTCTCTTCTATTGCCCTGTTCATGGACACATTTTGCAGATTTGGCTTCTCCACTCTGCTTCATGCAGCGTGGATGATACCTTCCCAAGCATTTTACACAGCTTACGGCTTCTCTCGCTGCTTTCTTGCAATGATTGCACTGTATATTAGTTTCATTTTCATCACAGTTTGATGGAGGGATGTCACCACCCGCCATCTTGAAAACTCTTGTATTTTGGCATGGTTATATACATATATAACACACATTATACACATTCAAATTTATATATATAAATTTGAAATAGTTAATACAAGATGGCGGTAATTTTTTAAGTTAGAAAACTACAGCCACCTTGTATTAACTATTTCAAATTGTCATATCAATATATGCAGGTTTCTGCGAGAATTAACATCCATTATATATATATACCATATATATATATATATATATATATATATATATATATATATATATATTAAAGTTCAGAGTACGTATCGACCGTGGCTTCGTTGAGTGGAAACGCAAGTCAATAATATGGGAAATTCGGTCAGAAAGGCTATTTAAAGGAAACTCCTTTTATCTCAGTTCGAATTTTCGCTTTAATTTAAAGCTTCTTCAGGAACAAGCTAGATATAATAAAACACAGGCCTAGTCAACAAATAAATGGTCAATTAAAAGAAAAACTTTTACTTACAACACGGTAGCTCAACATGCCATTGATTGCGATCATAGTATGAGGTGGGGCGATGCCGAAATTTTGGCGGTTGAAAGTAATTATAGGTGTAGGCTTTTCTTGGAGATGTTTTATATTCAATGTAATAGTAAAAATAGCTTAAATTTCAAGTCGGATACATGTCAACTCAGTAATATTTATTCCTCTTTAATGTTCAATAAATCTAGTAATTCACGAAAAACGCTTGGTGTTGGCAGCTCTGGCGCTGAAACCTGATTCATGTCACCTTGTATTTTTGGTTCTCACAACCAGTTGTCTGCAAGTAGGAGACAGTATGTCGCCTCAACAGTTTGTTTATAAATGTTATAATGTTACCGTCGTTTCCGTTTGTGCTCTGTTGTGGTTGTGTTTTGGCATGGTTTGTCCGTTGATGCATTTCTCCATGCGAACTTTTCACTAACTCTAATTGTAAGTAAAAGTTTTTCTTTTGATTGACCATCTATTTGTTGACTAGGCCTGTGTTTTATTATATCTAGCTTGTTCCTGAAGAAGCTTTAAATTAAAGCGAAAATTCGAACTGAGATAAAAGGAGTTTCGTTTAAATAGCCTTTCTGACCGAATTTCCCATATTATTGACTTGCGTATATATATATATATATATATATATATATATATATATATATATATATATATATATATATATATATATATATATATATATATATATATATACAATAAAACTTTAAATCTTTTTGATCGTGGAATTAATGAGCGGTTCACTATTTGTTTGGGTATCGATCATTGGCGAAAATTAAAGAAAACTCTTTCAATCAATGCAATATTTCGGGTCTTTATTGATCCTTCTTCATGGCATGGTCTAAAAATAAGTTACAAATCTTTACAAAACAAACAGAGTATTATCGGCAGACAAACTTACTTCGAGTCTTAATGAGGCAGCGACTAATTGCAGACAAATACATTTAGACGAGACGATCGAACAGTATTTCACAATAATTAACAAGACACTTGGACATTATACAACATACAAATCAAAACAAACCAGGCAGACCGTGTGGTGTCGTACACAAGTAGGCACCACTTGACATATGCAACCATTCACCAACCTCCAAAAACAGAATATATATGCGAGCGGGAACCGCATGTTGCCCACCAACCCCTCTCAAGGCAATACAATTATTCAGTGACACGACAATTAAACAAACCAAACCTCAAAAGTCTCAGAAAGCTCGTTACTGGCAACAACCTGCGCAATGCGTAATCTTGTATTCTATCATTCTTGGTCAAGGGTAAGGTCCAGGGGAACGTTTGTGTAAAGGTTAGTCACGTCAAAGGAAATCATAAGACAACCCTCAAGATTGATATTCTTTACAGAATCGATAAATTGTTGTGTGTTTTTGACTGAATAATTGGGAGTGAAATTTATGGAGTGGAAAACTTTAAGCATGGCTCTACATACCTCGATAGTAGGGGAATTGTAGAAGGATGCTATTGGTCTCATGGGCATGTCATCCTTGTGCAACTCAATTTATCGACAATTTATCGATTCTGTAAAGAATATCAATCTTGAGGGTTGTCTTATGATTTCCTTTGACGTGACTAACCTTTACACAAACGTTCCCCTGGACCTTACCCTTGACCTGGTTTCAGACATATTTACGCAACATTTTGACAATGACACTAAGATTGAACATCTGAACTTGCTACTAAGACATATAGTAAAGGAAAATTACTGCACTTTCAACAACAAATTTTATAGAGTAACCGACGGTCTCCCCATGGGCATGCCTCTTTCGGGCATACTCGCTGACATTTACTTGGATCATATGGAGAACAACTTCATTGTCAACCCCAAAAACCCCTACAATAAAAAAATAGTGAAATGGATACGTTATGTCGATGATATCTTTGTGATTTATGATGGGCAGGAGGATGAACTGTTTGGGTTTTTGGAATATTTAAACAACTTACACGAACGTTTGAAATTTACCTTGGAAATTCAACACAATAATATATTAAACTTCCTCGATGTCACAGTTAAAAATGTGGACAGTGTTGTCGTTTTTGATGTTTTTAGGAAGGCAACCTCAAAGAATACAATTATTCCATTTAATTCACACCACCCTATCTCCCAAAAGCTTGCTTCTCTACGTTATTACGTCAGAAGATGTCTGACATACCCATTAGGTGAAGAAGAGAGAAGCAGAGAGATAACTTACATAAAGCGACTTGCAAATGCGAATGGCTTTCCTGAAAAGATCATTAACCGTTTATTTTCCAAAATAAAGAACCAACAGGACCCCTTATACGTGCCTGCTGAGAAGGCTAATAACCCTAAGTACAGACCCTTTACTTATGACCACATAAATCAGAAACTGAACAAATACCTCCCTAAACATGACATAATTCCCACCTACAGAACAAACACTAAAATGATCGACATACTTAGTAAATATAGACGCCCCAAGAGGGAAATTATAGAACAATGTGGGGTGTATTCCCTGGATTGTACGAATTGTAATGGTAAATATATTGGACAAACTGGACGCCCCCTTAAAAAACGACTGCTTGAGCACAAAAGGAACACTAACTCCAACGTTTTCCAACACGAACTTGTAACTGGCCACACCGTCGACTACGACAACGTGAAACTGCTTCATAAATGCAGAAAGGGTGTACAACTTGATTTATATGAGCAACTACACATAATGAGAGAGAAACTAAACCCACAGATGAAACTCATAAACGAACAAATTGAATTTGCAACTAAACCCCTATTTTCATATTTGAAATACCACTAGGGATTTTGGTGCTCTACTATTGCCCCCCGCACCCTGCACACGCTGTCATGCGCCTCCGTCGTCTTTGCGTATTTGACACGTTTCTCGCCGTTTCGCTTGTTATGTTTGATGGCCTCGTGTGATTTGTTATATGTCGTGCTCAAGAAATTGTCATAATATTATACATTTAGCATAGGCTTGGCTTGTTGTACCCAATTGTTCACCTTCGACTCCGTTTTGTTTGAAATATCCACGAAGATTTTGGTAGGAAGATTCACATGGCCGATGTAAGCATTTCACAATACGAAGATGTTTTTATCCTGTGTTTTTCGTTGTTTTTAGAATTACGACTGTTCCTGCGTTACTTATTGTTTCACATACTACCCTGATCTAGAAAAAAACCCCACGAAGATGTTGGTAGGATGATCCTTGATTAGACTGTAAGTTCATGCATGTGAATTGCTCTGATATATAAAAATATAAATATAAGGAAGAAAAATTTTGATTGTTATTTTAAGATTTTGTAATTTTACACCGTTTGTTTGGTTTTCACGATTGTAATTTATGTGTGTTTTGTAGATTGGGCTGAAGATGACGTAAGAACGTCGAAACCGGTACCCACTAAATACATACAGCAAAGGAATTGAGATTTTTATTTATTCACCTTCTAATATATATATATATATATATATATATATATATATATATATATATATATATATATATATATATATATATATATATATATAAGCAAATAACAAAGATAATACAATTTAATACAGTTTAGAGTTGTAAGTAATGTTAAATTAAGTGTTTTTGCATTAATAAATAGTCTATCACAGCTCTGTTGAATTTGGCAATATTTAGAGTTTTAATATTACACGGCAGTTCATGGTACCATTTCACAGCCATTGTTGTTATCTTCTTCTCCCCAATGTTTTTTGTATTTGGTAGCACATAAAACTGTTGCCTTGTTCGGGTATTGTAGGAGTGACGATCACAGTTTCGCACTAACCCTATATTAGTCTCCAACAGGTTGTTTCTAATGCGATGCACAAGCTTAACACTGTCCAGTTTAACAATATCACAGGTTCGCAAAAGTTTCAGTTCATTATAAAGTTCGTCAGTACCAAAACGTGGTGATTTACAGAACAAGACCTTAAGAAGTTTGTTTTGTATAACCTGAAGCCGCTTGATGTCTTGCTTTCTCGCTTGTCCCCAGAAAGTCCAGTAGGTCAGCACAGAGTTAACATAGGCAAAGTAGATCTTATACTTGGTTTCTCTGTTAAATAAGTTTGCAGAGTGGTATATGGGATAAAGTATTCTGCTTATTTTGGTTTGGATGGCTTCCATATGTTTATGGAAGAGCAGTTTGTTGTCCAAAACTAACCCCAGATACCTTGCGCTGTCTACCTCCTGTAGTTGTACACCATTTATTACAAGTTGCCTGTTTATGGTTTGGTCCTTGCTGTTGAACATGAGATAGTTACACTTTGCTTCATTTAATTGGATGTTGTTAAGTTTAGTCCAATTGACAATGGTATCTAGGTCTTGCTGTGCTTCAGTGTGTATTGTTTCGGCAGTACCAGAATAAAAAAGAGCAGTATCGTCAGCAAATAGTGTTAGATTTCCATGGAGCTGAATGTGTGTTAGTTCGTTATTATATATATTAAAAATAAGAGGGGCCCAAGTACACTACCCTGAGGAACGCCACTGATGACTTCACCATCGCTGCTTCTGACACCATTGACAAAGGTACACTGTGTTCTCCCCCGAATGTAGCTCCGGAACAACTCCAATGGCTTACCCACAATTCCAATACTCTGGAGTCTGGCTATGAGAATATTATGATCTACCACATCAAAAGCCTTTCGAAGATCTAAAAAGCAAGCCATTGCAGTACGTCCACCATCCATCTCACTGTACAAGAACTCCATTAAGGTTACAATTGCCGTCTGCGTACTTTTTTTGGCTAAAAAACCATTCTGGTGTGTATTGAAAAATTCAATACATTGAAGGTAGAACAGTAGTCTGGTCTTCATAACTGTCTCAAATATTTTTGCAAATACTGAAAGTACAGATATTAAATTTGCTATGAAAACAAAAATACTACCGGGAAAAAAAAGAACCAAACTTAATAAATTAAATTTCTATTCGAGTATTGTGATTGTATTAAACATATGGCTTGTGCATACTAAATTACTCACAAACAAATGCTGCACACATATATAGGAAAAAAGCAGAAGTTTTATTTGTGTCCAGCGAATTTGTTGGCAAAAATATTTAAACTGACAATCTAAATGTAAATAAAAACAACCTATAAGATATCAAAAAGACGTATTGATCGGACCACAAATAGAAAAGTTATGTAAAAACACAAATAAAGTAGTTATTTATAAAATGTAATTTCTTTGTTTATTCACAATATCTGTATTAAACTGTTTTCTCATTAGAGAACATACAAATCGTCCCGACTTTGGCCATTTAACCGACTTTCTATCTCTAACACAAACAAAAGCACCCATAAGGTACAGTGCATACTATGAAATAAAATTCATTCCAATAAAACAAAATTAAGTGCAAAATACGTTTATAAAATTGTTGTGAGGAACAGAATAGCTCCAACTATTTCTCCTGCAAAGATGCTCTTAAAACGTTTTTAATTATTTTGAAAGCTGAAAATAATCATAATTATGGCAACAGGTATAACTTCTGAATAAATGATACTACATTGAACTACGGGCCTACTTCTCAATCTCATTTTAACACAAATTTCTAACAGATTACTTTTGTTAATCGTTTTCACTTTCGATTGGAAAGTGTGTTTTGTAATTTGATTATTTACATATGTGTATGTAGGTAGGTGCTTTGTAAAAGACCTAATAGAATATTTGGTTTTATCCCTATCCCTATCCCTACTATATACTAAAAGTCTAACACAGTCCGCGCAAGAAGTTTACGAAAATCGACGAATCGGGGGAAAGGTCCGCTCCTCGGAGAAGCGAAAATCGGCGCCGCAGGCGCCGATTTTCCGCCTAAAATTTGATTCTACAGCGCTTAGGCCTTGGATTTCGTCCATTTTCGGCCCAGTTTTCGTTATTTTTTACCTCGATTCGGGTAAATTTATGGATTATGGTTTAGGAGTGTACAGGTGTTGACCTGAGGATGATAAGTTACTTATCGAAATCGATCGTCACACGAATTGTTTCTGAATAAAGAAACTTCTCCATATTTTATTGCGTTTGTTTCATTTATCTCATATTGAAATATGGAAAGGGTGGAAGATTTCGTGAATACTAGGAGTGTACAGGTCAGCGCGTCGCCATGGCAACCGATCGAGGTTGCTAGGCAACGGCCGCGCCCTTCGCGACGCGGTCACCAGACGGCGGCACATCATCATGTCGCTGTGGGGATTACGCTACGAAGCAATAGATGGCGCCCCGTAACCGCTTCGAACGTACGAGCATAATCACGTCGCGCGTGTAAGAGCATCCGGGCTTTTTGTTTCCCTCTTAACGCTTCGGCGATCTACCTAGGTCGACCAGCAGGCCTATTAGGCCTGCACATTCTCCTAGTTTGTTTACTATCCACTGAGGCAACGTCCATCTCGCATATTTTTGCTACAGTAATTAAACCTGGACTCGGAGTCGGTACATTTTTTCCGACTCCTCTGAAATTTCTCTGAACTCCGACTCCACAGCCCTGGTTTAAAACAAGTCCAAGGTTTACATAAAAACTGGAGCTTTTATAGTCAGAGTATAAATTTTCCGCGATTTAGGGGTTTGAACATATTCGACGCATTATTTATAGTGATATATGTTCGAAAAATCTGTGATAAAACTTTTTCCCCTTTTTGTAACTTGATTCGAGGACATACTGTATAAGAAACAAATAAGTACATATGCTTATATTGTATTTATTAATTCCTTTATAATACTTAAATGAACATATATAATTCAGTTTGGAGTTTCAGTTGGTCTCAAGTTAAGATGCAAACAAAAAAGTTTGTTTCATTGGCAACAATACTTCTATTTTGTTTGTCCCAAGTATTGACTAATTTTGTAACGTTTGTAATATAAATAAAGTTTTTTGTGGATATTTCTGAAATAATTAACTTATTTAACGGTTAAGGATAACTGTTTTTTGTACTTACAATAATAACGTTAATAAGTGAAGTCTGACTACAACAAACTCTAATTACAAACACTCCCCAACAGAAAATGATTCAATTTTGTAATTTGAATTTTTTTTGAAAAGCCATTGGAACTAAGCATTATAGTATTGTTGTTTCTTAAATTTTGGGAGCGTCATGACTAATTTATAAATTAAATTACTTGTAAAGAACAAATTAGTCAATTCATAATTTCTCATAGAATAACCCAACGCACCAAACAAAACTAATTGCCCAATAAACTACTTGAACAGTGAAGAATCATTGCGTGCGTTTAGCCAGTTTAAGCCGCTTAAAGGTACGGACACATGCTTATTTATAAGCATGCTAGTGAGCATGCTTAAATCGAGCATGCTTGTGAGCTGTTCACAAGCTGATATAATTGAGATGCACTCCTTAACGTTTTGATAACTAGTATTATCTAATACAAGAATCAATCGTGGAGGTAAGTTTGGGTTCAACTGCTGTTCAATCTACTTCATAATGTTTCTACAAACCTTAGTGTCATGGTAATCACCACTTTTGGAACCTATAATATAATACTCTTGATTACCGATAAAATAAATATGAATAATACAAACCAGAATAGTAGGTATGGAGGCAGTTGGGACGACCTTGAAACAATCTCCAGCCAAAGTCCAGCCAAAGGTCACGCGGCTAACTTCAGAGTGTTGCCAACTTCAGAGGTTGCCAACTTCAGAGTGGTCCCCTTAGCTCTACCGCCTAGGGCTCCGCCCCCAGGGCCCCCTCGTCAGAGCTTCCCAATTTTGAGGTTAGAACGCCCCTCGATGCACCTTGGAAATAAAATTCGAATCGCATATTAAATTCAATACCGGTGGCGCCATCTATTGGTGAAGTGCCGAGCGCCATCTACCGACCAATTACCGAACTACATACCGGCACGGGATAGATCCCTGTTTCCAACCTCGAATTTATTATAGTTAAATAATTGTGTGTATAATAAAAGTGGTTATTTAACCTAAAAATTTAGAATTAAGGCTCCGTTTTAAAAACATCGCAACTTTTTATTTCGTTGCGATGTTTTTTTTTGCTGGGAGTGGTCTGCCTGGCCCCCACCAACGTCAACCAGGCCACAGTTTTAAGATAAGGGGAAGTTGGGGGGTTTAGAGGAAGCAGGCAAAGGCGGAGCATAGTCGACGCGAGTACATTCGAAGGGGAAGTACTCAGCCAGTTTGTCGCCGCGTGTCGGCGCTTTCGCTTTCGCTCAAGTTACAATGTATTAGTGTTCTCACTCATCACGGTCGCAGATGCATACAGCTGGCTGGCGGCCGCCAGGCGGTAAAAGAAAATATATTGATTTAATGTAGAGAGAGCGCGCTTGCTATTATAATATTTAATCTTTTTAACAGGGTGACATACATACAGTATAGTAAATTGACAAAAATATATTAACTCATGATAACTCATCGGTGAATTATGGATTTCAATTTAGAAAGGAATTAATTATAATCGAGCAATGAGGACCCAATACATCTATAAACATGCTGGATATCGAACGAACGCACGGCAGTGACACACGAAGACAAAAATAAAAAAAAAAAAATCTGATGCGTTCAGGCACATTACTTTATCATACCATATATAAAATTAATAGTTTAGCTGCATGAGATTCTATTTGATCGAGATCGGCCATGTCTGCTTTAAAATAAAACTACTGGAACTAGACGGATATTTTGATTATGTTGACAGTAGGTATTGTCAAAACATCAGCGTTTGACACTACCTACTGTCATTAGAATCGCAATATCTGACAAAGCCTGGCTAACTAGTTTTAATGCAGCGATCTCGATAAAATAGAATTTGCTCATGCAGCTAAACTATTCATTTTACCAAAAAATGCCATAGTCATAAATTGTTCAGAATTTCCTGTAGGTACTTTAATTTATTATTTAACTATTTCGACAAATTTCCAGAAATGGCGGCTTATTTGCAAAATCTTTCAAAAATGCTATAAGACTAAACCTCCAGTTCCTTTGGATCCTTTTCAACAGAAAGCTTTTCAGCTCTAAGTTTGGTTATGAAACTTCTAAATATGAAGTTTCGTCCCGACACCTTAGTAGTTTCTCCAGAATCGTCGCCACAAAAAAAAACACACACATACACAGAATTTTTTTTTACCTGGGTCAAAAATGTTCAATGGATCCAAAAAGACATTTCCGCTAAAACCTCAAAAATTTTGTTTGGCACGATTACAATACTTTACATACTACGTATGATAAAGTAAAATCATAGTACATACTCCAAAGTTCCCCAAACCATTTATATAGATTCCAAATATTTTGTCACCTACAAGTTCGCTATATTGTATAAACGTTTTGGGGTCTATGAATGCAAGATTCATGAATGAAAACAAATTCTGGCATTGGCTATATCCAATTCCCGCTGTAATACTGCCCAATACAGTCGCTGAACTAATATCCATTAGAGCCGACCCAAGTTCGTCACTGCTAATTGTCTCTTCCTGTCCACAAAACCGACATTTTAAATAAAATGTTCATTTGAGTCCTGTTCTGGTCTCTTTGTCTCATTTGTAATTAAATAATTATAATATTGTTCTTTTAGATTATCTATACATATATTTTAACTTAGGTGGCACGTAGTCGTCTTTTACTAATTCGTCTAGAGGACAGATGCGGATGTTTAGGTATTTTGCCACGACTTCTACCCATTATTAAACAAATATACAAATATACTTTTATCGTGTGTTAAATTTGTAAACCGTGCGTATAAATGTGAAATGCGAGAACTCGGTTCTCCCGATTCAATATTCGCTACGGTCATAATTTGGAACAGTCTAATCTAAAAATAGCAGTAGGCGTGGCGTAGTTATAGGCGGTGTTTAAAACTCCTAACGTCTGCTGTCTACACCGGGCCCGTAATATAGGCAAATTACATACATTTCTGGCAATTACGCTTTGTTATCGCAATTATAATGTTTAGATGAAAATTGTACTTAAATAAAAAATCTATTTTTGTATCATGAGTTGGGCTAAATGTTTTATATTTGAAAAAAACCAAAGATGTAGAAGCAAAATTGATTTTTATCTTTAAAAAAATTTTTTTTTCATCCAGCCCAACTCGTTATTTATCTAAGAAGTTACATAAAATATTTCATAAACTTTGAACAATAAATAACGCTTTTATTTGCAAACGCGTTTTAGGAGAGGTAGAACTGCGTCTTAATATTGGTAAAGACAATAAACAACGAAGACAGAGTATAGTTATTATAAACCAACAATTAGAGAACTAAAATTAGAATTAGACCATTTATTACTATATGCCAACACAAAATTGTTATGTGAAAAGATTGATGTAAGAGAGCAAGCTAAAGCGCATATTAGAATCATGTGTAAATAAATTAGAATGTGTTGACACAACAAAGCGAATAGAAATAGAGGGTATATCAGGTTCTCAACAGTAGCGCAAGGGTCAGCAAATATTTGTTTAACGTTGGGTGATTGCAAATTAAACCACAATTTTTTTTTATTATGAACGATGTAACAAAAGATTTTGATGGAGTTATTGGAGCAGACTACCATTATGAAGTATTTTTCGGTAATAGATTATGATGAAATTAATGTTTTCATTTTGGTACAAGGGAAAGAAAAATTACATACCGCTTGAATCGGGAAAAGAATGTTTTACTCTCATTCCACCTAGATGTGAGACAATATCATATTTCAACGTGGAATTTGACTCAGATTATGTTGTTTTACCGGAAGAAATTTCCGAAGGCGTTTTTACTGCAGGAATTTTAACAAAAGCAATTAACAATTTATTACCAGTAAAAATATTAAATACGAATGATAGAGACATTCAATTAAAAAATTTTGTGCCAAAACTAGAAAAGTTTTCAGCTGGCGGTTGTTATCAGTTCCAGCGCCTCTGGTCTCTAAACTTTTTGCTCACCTTTATGTAATGTCGGCACTTATTATACTTATGTCATATTTTTATTAGTATTATTTACAACCATTATAAAAAGTATGACTCATCTAGCCTCTTGACCGCAGCGAGTGAGTTGCGAGCGAAAATCTTAGTTCTCGCGTAAATTTAAAAATATCTGTGTTTGTTCTATACAAAATAAAACCAAAAACTTGTGACGTCATTGGACCATAAAAAATTGAATAAACGATTCCGGTCGCCATTTTTATTACAATTAATTCTGTAATACAATTTTAGTGGTAACTCCGATAGATGGCGACAGTTTAGCGCCTCAATATAACCTCTTAGCGCCTCCATTTATCCTCTTAGCGCCTCCATTTATCCTCTTAGCGCCTCAATATAACCTCTTAGCGCCTCCATTTATCCTCTTAGTGCCTCCATTTATGTTCTTAGCGCCTCCATTTATCCTCTTAGCGCCTCCATTTATCCTCTTAGCGCCTCCATTTATCCTCTTAGCGCCTCCATTTATCCTCTTAGCGTCTCAATATATCCTCTTAGCGCCTCCTTTTATCCTCTTAGCGTCTCAATATATCCTCTTAGCGCCTCCATTTATCCTCTTAGCGCCTCAATATAACCTCTTAGCGCCTCCATTTATCCTCTTAGCGCCTCCATTTATGCTCTTAGCGCCTCCATTTATCCTCTTAGCGCCTCCATTTATCCTCTTAGCGCCTCCATTTATCCTCTTAGCGCCTCCATTTATCCTCTTAGCGCCTCCATTTATCCTCTTAGCGCCTCCATTTATCCCCTTAGCGCCTCCATTTATCCTCTTAGCGCCTCCATTTATCCTCTTAGCGCCTCCATTTACCCTCTTAGCGCCTCCATTTATCCTCTTAGCGCCTCCATTATACAGATCTGTATACAGACCCTGTATAAATTATACAGACCATGTATACAGACCCTGTATAATCACAACAGACCCTGTTTGACCCTCATTTGACCCTCCGAGACCCTCATTTGACACTTTTTTTTTGTCAGGGGAAAATCTTCAAAAGACACCGGCCAGGATGTCATAGGCCGGTCGTGTGGGACTTGAACCACTAAAAACACCTCCATGTGATCCGAAGATCAAGCGGAAATACCCTCTCAGGTTTTGTCCATCGCCGTAATTCGTCTGTTTCTTTCTCAGTTCTACTCCCTCTCTCTTCTGGCGCGCTCTTTTAGGATTTTAGTTATGTACTCCTCTATCTTCCTCCACGCCTTTTCTCCCTCCAGCATTACCTCTATGATGTTATTTGGTGTAATCTCCTTTCTCAGTTCTCTTTCTAGTGCCATATTTTTCTCCTAGACCTCTTTACACTCGAAGAACACATGTCTGGGGCTATCCTCCGTCTGGCACCCCTCGCAGTGATCGTTTTCCCGTCTCCGGATCCTCTTCAGATACGTGCCGTACGAACCATGTCCCGTCAAGAATTGCGTGATCCAGAAGTTCGTTGTTCCGTGCTTTCGGTTGTACCACTCCTCTATGGTCCCTATTAGTAGTTTTGTCCACTGTGCCTTCTGGGTCTCGTTTTCCCATCTGTTTTGCCAGCCGGTCATCGTCTCCATCCGTCCCTCTCTTCTTCCTGTCCCCCTCTGCCTTATCCTATGTCTCTTCTCTATCAGCAGGTCAATTGGGATGACACCGGCGATAACAGACAGCGCTTCTTTCGATGCTGTCCTGTAGGAGCTTGTGATCAGGATGTTGGTTCTTCTCTGTAGCCCTAGCAGCTTCTCCTTATATTTGGTGTATCAGGGCTCCGTGCCATGTTGTGCATGCGTATGTCATTACGCTCTCAGCTGTTGTTGCGATAATTTTTCGCTTGGTGCTCAAGGGGCCGTGGACTTTAGGCATTATCCTCTTCAGTGCGTTGATGGTCTTCGCTGTCTTTGTCTCGATGTATTGAATGTGTGCCGTGTACCTGAGGTTCGTGTCCAATACCACTCCCAGGTATTTCAAGGATCGTTGCGTTCGTATTGTGCGTTCCCCGAACCTGAAGCTGAGATCGCGTCCCGTAGTAACCACTGCTTCGGTCTTGTGGTACGCAATTTCAAGCTCTTTATCTGAAAACCAGTTTTCTATGTCCTTTAGAATTTCTTCCGTGTCCTCAACTATTTCCCGATCTGATCATCCTTGCACCACCACCGCCAGGTCGTCCGCGTAGGCTATCAGGTGCACATTTTGCTTGTGAGGTAGGTCAAAGATATCGTAGGCCACATTCCACAACGTCGCCCACATGATCGAGCCCCGTGGCACCCCCTGTTTCATCTGGTAGTTGTTTCCTTGGTACGTTATTTCTCTGTGATTAAGGTATTGTTTTGTGCAGTGAACAATGTTATCTGGGACCTTCTTCTTGCGCATTGCTTCTATCACTTTCTGCCATTTTATTGTATTGAAGGCGTTCTTCACGTCGATAACTAATAGGCAATATCTTCTTTTCCCGCGGTTGTACTTGTCGCAGTCTCTGCTAAGCTTGTTAACCCTATCTATCGCATCTATCGTGGACCTTTTTTTCCTAAAGCCATACTGGTATTCCGATAGCTTTTTATTGTTTTCCAGGTCTTTGACTAGTCGGTTTCGTATGATGGCCTCATAAACGATTTATTATTAATATTATTATTATTATATGCTTTCGCCCATGAATTGATCAAGCATATGGGTCTGTATTTCGTTTCGGTATTCGGGTCGTTGTCTGCTTTCGGTTTTTCTATGAGAGATAGTTTCGCAGTCTTCCAGTGGCTCGGGAACTCCTCTCTCCTCATAATTCCGTCGAAGAGCTTCATGATGAGTTCCGGTCTTTGTTGCATCATTATTTTCACCACTTCGGCTGGGATTCCGTCCGGTCCAGGTGCTTTCTTTATTCTGAGTTCTTTTGCCACTGTCTCTATCTCCTCTGTGGTTAGGGGTTGGTAGTTTTCCTTGTCTTTTCTGGTATCCTTCCTCCATTTGATTGTTGGTGCATCCGGGAACAATTCTTTGACTACTTCGTCTGCTTTTTCTTTCGTGAGCGATGTTTTTGGGAACGTCTTCATCTTCTTGTACGCAATTTTATAGGCATCCCCCCATGCGTCCTCGTTCAGCTCTTGCAAGAGTTTGCCCCACGCCTCCTCCTTTGCGCGTTTTATTTCTTGCTTTAGGTTCCTCTTGGCTTCCCTGTATTCTTCGTGCAATATGTTTGCGCCGTTGATTTGGTCGTCTGTGTTATTGTGCCTTCTTCTTGTCATCTTCCGCCTCATCTTGGTGCACCTCTCCCTTAGTACCGCCAGTTCCGTGTTCCACCAGTTTACTCGCATTGTTCCTGTTGTCGTTTGTGTCCTTCCAAACAGCTTGTTGCATATGTCCTCTGATATGTTGGCTAGTTTTTTAGTTGTCAAAAATTGTATATTTTCGAGGTTTGCCTTTATAACTTCCTGCGCTTTCTGTAGTTTTTGGTCTGTGATTCTCCATTTAGTTTCAGAGTGCGGTGTTCTGATTTGGTTCTTTATGGATTCTTTAATAGTTATAATAATGTCGTGATGGTCACTCAGGTTTTCTTCGTTCCTCACCTTCCATTCCACATGTTCGTCTCTGAATTTGTTGTTTATCATTACAAGGTCGAGGATGGCGGACTGCTGTCGTCTTTGCCAGGTGGGCACTCCCATCTCGTTAATTATGGTCATGTCCGCTGTCATGATAAAGTCCGCCATGATCTTCCCTCTTCTTGTATCCTTGTCCTCTCCCCACGCGACCGACTTCGCATTGAAGTCTCCCGCTAGAAATATTTTCTTGTTCTTGTTTTTTCGGATAATGGTACCAATCGCATCCATTGTTTCTTCGAGATGTTTGTCCTCCTTATTGGGAGAGCAGTAGCATGCAATGATAACCATGTTGTTCCATTGCACATGGACGTAGTTCGGTCCACTTTCACTGCATGTTGGTTTTTGTTGATGATTTATTCGTATCACCACGTTCATCTCCCGGCTGTAGAACAATCTATCTTTATCTATGCTTCTCACATGTGGTTCTGTTATTATACCTATGTGTATGTCGTTTGCTCTTATTGTCTCATTCAGTAGTGTCATTGCTGCATATGCGTGATTCATGTTGGTTTGCAGTATACGTATTGTTTGTTTGACTCATCTCTGTTTATTGTGGTTTCCCTTTCTTTCTCCGTTATGGATCATTGTTGAGGGATGGTGTTTTACTCTTATTACTTTGTTTCCTCTTTTTATGTGTAACTGGTTGGTATCCATCGGATTCTTGTTTGTTATCCCTGTGTTCCTCTTCCTGGTCTTCTCTGGTTGCAGTTCTTTTTTCTTTCTCTGTTTCTGTCAGTGCGTTTGGTCTTCGTGTGTTTGTTTCACTCGTTCCTTTTTCTTTCTCTTCCCTCTCAATTTTTCGTACGATCTCTCTATAGATGTTACATGCCATGCTGTTCATTGAGTGCCCGTTTTGGTCGCAGTCGAAACACTTTCTTTCTTTTTTGCAACCGGAGGTTTTGTGGCCGTATTCACTGCACCGGTAGCACAGTGGTGTATTGTTCTGTTTATCTTCTTTTTTCTTTTTACAATCGATCTTGGTATGTCCTAGCTGATGACACCCGTAGCATCTTATCGGCGTGACCATGTTTGTAATTCTTCTCTTCATCATTCCTACTTTTATGTATCCACCGGTATTAATAATGAGGTCTCTAGTTTGTTTAGGTAGGGCTACTATGGCCGTTTTCATATCTTTTCTGAACTTGTCTTCGATTATTGTGATTTTCAGTTCTTCCCTCTCCAGATTTCTTTTTATTCTGTCCTCAATCCCTTTTCTTATGTCCTCTTCCTCCGTGAGGCAATCAAGGTGCCTTTTGGAGTTCTCTTTTCTTGTATTTCATTCTCTTTTCCAATTATCTCTTCCACACTTTTCTTAAATTTCTGCGCTGCTCCTGACTTTCGCTCTTTGCTTTCAAATTTTAGTTTGCCCTGTTGGGTCCGTCTAATACTATTGACTGTTATTCCTATCTCATCTGTGTCTATCTGTTGTTTCAGTTTCTTATGTATCTGTGTTACTTCTTCCTTTTGGCTGTTGAGTGTTATTTCAAATGTTATTTTCGTGCTCTTTTGGGGGATGTACCGTGTTGTCTCCCATTTTCTTGCTGGTTGTTGCTTTTTGACTTCCAACTTTTTTTTCATATAGATCTTGTATATTTTGTTCGTGTTGTTGCCGAAGTACTCCGTAGCTTTTCGAATGACGTCTTCCTCTTCGCTGTTCTGTCCGACCATAGCTAGTTGGTTTGAGTCTGGATAGGATTTCTCCACAATCTCTATAATTCTAGTTATGTTGTTCACTATTCTCTCTTGGTTAGGTGACGTTGTGTCCTCCTTTTTCATTCCCACTATTATTATGTTTCTATGCGAATCATTTTCATCATCTTCTTCTTGTACGATGTTTATTGTGTTCTTTATTATTATACACTGGCCCTCGTTTATTTTTCTCGTTAGAAGTTGTTTCCCAATCATTGGACATTCTTCTGCTAGACTTCTTTTTAGTGGGTTTTCTCCTAGCTCTCCTACTTCGCATGGGATTGCAATTAATGTCTCTGTCTCGTGTCTCATCGGGTTACCAACGACGATCTCTGTTGTCTTGAACACCTCGTCACTCCAGTCCATATCTTTGATTATCCTGAATTCTTCGGGTGTCTTCAGTTGTTTCTTTAGCGTGTGTCTGAACTTGATGTTTTCTTCTATCTTGAAGTCTTTCGTTTGCGTGCCTATTTCTCTTGTTTCGGTTTTCCTGTGATCCCTGTTTGTGGTTTCTATCTGGGTCTCTATTCGCGTTTCTGGGTTCGTAGTGTACCAGTCCATTACTTTTTTTGGTACTCATCTCGGCGTGGAGCTTTTCCACCTTCTTAGATGTCGTTTTCAGGTTATAGATTGCTTCCTTTGTATTTTTCGATGTATTTTGGGCGATTGTTTTTTCGAGTTGTTCTATTCTTCTAAACATAGGGTTAAGGGTGGCGTCCAGTTGGTCAGCCATTTGGTCGGTCATTTGACCCTCATTTGACCCTCCGAGACCCTCATTTGACCCTCCGAGACCCTCATTTGACCCTCCGAGACCCTCATTTGACCCTCCGAGACCCTCATTTGAACCTCCGAGACCCTCATTTGACCCTCCGAGACCCTCATTTGACCCTCCGAGACCCTCATTTGACCCTCCGAGACCCTCATTTGACCCTCCGATACCCTCATTTGAACCTCCGAGACCCTCATTTGACCCTCATTTGAACCTCCGAGACCCTCATTTGACCCTCCGAGACCCTCATTTGACCCTCCGCGAGCCTCATTTCTTTTGGGTTGGGATGAGTTGGGTTTGGTTGGAAGGATTGGGTTGCGCCCAACCCAATCCATCCTTTTTTTTTTTGGCGCTGAGGACGAGGAAATGCTTTACGCACGCCGGTAGGGCTTAGGTGCCGCCTGAAGATGGTCTGGATGGAAACTCTTCTCCTACCGGGAGTGTCGGGCTGCTCATTGCTACCGACTAAAACCTCCCCCTCATTTCCTTCCCTCATAGGAGCGTCATCAGCCTGGTACCGCTCGCGCATTGCTTCGGGCTGTTGGCGGGAAAAGTTGTTTTGGACTACTTCATTTGCTACCTCATCTGGTCGTCAGCCGCAGTCTCAGCCTGCATTTTTTTCTCCAGGTCCATTTTGGTTGTCATCACTTCTGTGAGGAATCGCATCACGGTTTGGGCATTGGGTTTCTCTCCGATTAGGGTGGCCGCCACCGTCTCAGTTGTTATCTGGAGGCCGACATCGATCTCCGCTCTTCGCTTAATTTCCGCGAATCTGGCGCAGTGGAAGATAGTGTGCTCCGGGGAGTCCGGGCATCCACATCCAAACCAGCACTGGTCTGAGTCCATCCTGCGGATGTTTTTAAGGTACGCCGCAAAACAGCCGTGGCCGGTTATGGCCTGCGTCGCGTGAATGTTCGTGGGCGGCGCTTTCTCCGCCCAGGCTCGTACATCCCTTATAAACACTGCCGCCCATCCGCTGTATCCTTCCCATCTGCTTTGCCACATCGCATACATCTGGTTGCGTAGTTCCTTCTTTGTATGGCCTCTATCTTCCCAGTTCTTTGTTCTCTCCCAGGCGAACAGGTCCAGGGGGCATCCGGCCAGAGCTCCCACAGCATCCGTAGCCACCGTCCCAATTCATCCAACCAAACCCAACTCATCCCAACCCAAAAGAAATGAGGGTCGCGGAGGGTCAAATGAGGGTCTCGGAGGGTCAAATGAGGGTCTCGGAGGTTCAAATGAGGGTCTCGGAGGGTCAAATGAGGGTCTCGGAAGGTCAAATGAGGGTCTCGGAGGGTCAAATGAGGGTCTCGGAGGGTCAAATGAGGGTCTCGGAGGGTCAAATGAGGGTCTCGGAGGGTCAAATGAGAGTCTCGGGGGGTCAAAAGAGGGTCTCGGAAGGTCAAATGAGGGTCTCGGAGGGTCAAATGAGGGTCTCGGAGGGTCAAATGAGGGTCAAATGAGGGTCAAATGAGGGTCGAATGAGGGTCAAGTGAGGGTCTATATACAGGGTCTGTTGTGATTATACAGGGTCTGTATACATGGTCTGTATAATTTATACAGGGTCTGTATACAGATCTGTATAATGGAGGCGCAAGAGGACAAATGGAGGCGCTAAGAGGATAAATGGAGGCGCTAAGAGGGTAAATGGAGGCGCTAAGAGGATAAATGGAGGCGCTAAGAGGATAAATGGAGGCGCTAAGAGGATAAATGGAGGCGCTAAGAGGATACATGGAGGCGCTAAGAGGACAAATGGAGGCGCTAAGAGGGTAAATGGAGGCGCTAAGAGGATAAATGGAGGCGCTAAGAGCATAAATGGAGGCGCTAAGAGGATAAATGGAGGCGCTAAGAGGATAAATGGAGGCGCTAAGAGGATAAATGGAGGCGCTAAGAGGATAAATGGAGGCGCTAAGAGGATAAATGGAGGCGCTAAGAGGATAAATGGAGGCGCTAAGAGGATAAATGGAGGCGCTAAGAGGATAAATGGAGGCGCTAAGAGGATAAATGGAGGCGCTAAGAGGATAAATGGAGGCGCTAAGAGGATAAATGGAGGCGCTAAGAGGATATATTGAGACGCTAAGAGGATAAATGGAGGCGCTAAGAGGATAAATGGAGGTGCTAAGAGGATAAATGGACTCGCTAAGAGGATAAATGGAGGCGCTAAGAGGTTATATTGAGGCGCTAAGAGGATAAATGGAGGCGCTAAGAGGATATATTGAGACGCTAAGAGGATAAATGGAGGCGCTAAGAGGATATATTGAGACGCTAAGAGGTTAAATGGAGGCGCTAAGAGGATAAATGGAGGCGCTAAGAGGATAAATGGAGGCGGTAAGAGGATAAATGGAGGCGCTAAGAGGACAAATGGAGGCGCTAAGAGGATGAATGGAGGCGCTAAGTGGATAAATGGAGGCGCTAAGAGCATAAATGGAGGCGCTAAGAGGATAAATGGAGGCGCTAAGAGGATAAATGGAGGCGCTAAGAGGATAAATGGAGGCGCTAAGAGGATAAATGGAGGCGCTAAGAGGATAAATGGAGGCGCTAAGAGGATAAATGGAGGCGCTAAGAGGATAAATGGAGGCGCTAAGAGGATATATTGAGACGCTAAGAGGATAAATGGAGGCGCTAAGAGGATAAATGGAGGCGCTAAGAGGATAAATGGACTCGCTAAGAGGATAAATGGAGGCGCTAAGTAGATAAATGGAGGCGCTAAGAGGTTA
Source organism: Aphodius sticticus (assembly GCA_963966075.1). Taxonomy (NCBI): domain Eukaryota; kingdom Metazoa; phylum Arthropoda; class Insecta; order Coleoptera; family Scarabaeidae; genus Aphodius; species Aphodius sticticus. Next base: position 16,038,950 of record OZ014514.1, on the reverse strand, counting down.
TATTGAGGCGCTAAGACGATAAATGGAGGCGCTAAGAGGATATATTGAGACGCTAAGAGGATAAATGGAGGCGCTAAGAGGTTATATTGAGGCGCTAAACTGTCGCCATCTATCGGAGTTACCACTAAAATTGTATTAAAGAATTAATTGTAATACAAATGGCGACCGGAATCGTTTATTCAATTTTTTATGGTCCAATGACGTCACAAGTTTTTGGTTTTATTTTGTATAGAACAAACACAGATATTTTTAAATTTACGCGAGAACTAAAATTTTCGAATTTCGAATTTCATCGAAACCAATAACAGTAAAAATTATATACCTAACAAAATTTCATTTGGTATACAAAAGTAAAATGAAAAAACCCTTGGGGTTGTTTTGCTAAACCAATTTTTTTTTTAAATATCTTGATCTGTGTCAATTAGTTTCAAGCTTAAATTTGGCTCAATCATTCCGTGCGTTCAGCTAGTTTAAGCCGCTTAAGTGCTTGAACTCAGCAACCAATGGCCATCGCGTTCATGTTGTTGCTGCCCAATTGCAACCGTCCGCTGAGCTCAAGCGCTTTAAGTAGCAGGACGCACCCATTAATTTTGGCTTATTTTTGTTGTTTAAATATAATATTAATGAAAACCCATACCTACATAAATTTCACATAAATCGTGGTGCAAAAAGGCATTAAAAGTCTAATATCTTAATCTCCAGTTTCTTTAAAATAGTTCTTCCTCTGGATCCAAAACACGGTGATTATAATAATTTTAAATGCTTCTATCAGCGCTGTGTGTGAGGAAATGTCTATCAAATATTCTTAAATGTTCTTTTTTTATTAGGTTGTGAAGTTTGGTATTTACATACCTTTTAGATTTCTGATCCAATTTTCATTGTCATAGATTTGGGAAAATAACTATTGTTTTTTAAAGAGGCGCAATCAATAATTTTTTTATATCCGATCATCATTGATGTTTTCCATCTTTCTTCGAGGGAGCCTTCGAATGCTGGCAATAAACTACATTTTATTTTTATTAACTTCTTTTATAATTAACTCGATTTATTTATTGGTAATTTTATCTTCAACGATAATTAAATGAACCTTTGATCCCTGCAAAACTAAATTTAATTCATACAGCTTTCCAAACATATCAGCTAAATATGCTAACCGGGCCATCCACCCGTCAAAGAAAGAATTTTTTAATTCAAAATTAGTGTTTTCAAGAAAAACTTGAAGTTCTGATTTAAGTTCGAAGAGACGATTCAAAACTTTACCTCTCGATAGCCATCTATCATCGGAATGTAACAAGAGTGACTTCTGTTCCTACCCATCTCCTGACATAATATTAAAAACATTTGTGAACTGAATGCTCGACTTTTAATAATATTGATTGCAATTTTTTTTGTTAAAGCCCGAGGTCCATCAGTGCAGACACCAGTGCATTTCGCTCATGGAATGGAATTGTTAAATATAAAATTATTAAGAAATTTGAATATTTCACCAGTTGTTCTTTCGAGCAGAGGTTTACAAAATAATTATTCCTCTCCAACTTTCTCTTCCACCTCGAATCGAAAAAGCCTAATAATTGATAAAAATTAATTATGTCAGTAATATCATCTAACTGTACCGCAAAATATTAACTTTGATTTATCTTTTTAACTACACTTCCAATGTGCCATTTGAAATACGTCTGCGTACGGTAATGGGTATTATCTGATTTGGCCGCTATAATTTTGGGTCAAACAATTTAACAATAACATCTGAATAAATATGATTTTAAGTTTGGTACCTTTTGCGTACCACCTAAAAGTCCTTCGCGTACCACCAGTGGTACGCGTACCACCGGTTGAGAACCCCTGCCTTATATCAATAAATACATGAAATGAACTTACTAAATCCCATTCTTGAATAAATTTCGCATTGATACATTTTGGGCAAATTCAATAACAAAAACACTTGTTTAGGACCGTTTACATACTTTTACATATGAATTAAAAAACAAATAAGACATAATCTTATGGTATTTTTAGTCTCATTTTCGATGCCAATGTTCCAACGCTGTACAGACAGACTCACCTTCTATAATAAGAAAGAAAATAATAAATCATCATGGAGCCTTCAATAATGATTCAAAATTCATTCTGGCCAGCAAGAACGCACTGGCAGTTGCACTCAATTTATATTCATTTTTATTTCTTCAAATTAGTGGACTTTTGTCAACTCAAGTACTCTTTATATAAATTGTTTAACATACCATCTCCTACATTTCTTTAATGTGATCTTCCTAATCGCATTATAATTTGTATAGTATGTTTGTTTTAAATTTGATGAATTGTTTTAATTTGATCTACCTAATCACATTATAATTTGTATAGTATGTTTGTTGTTACATAAAGATTATCGTATTGTCTTTTACACAGGTACTACGTCATGGAAGGTTAAAGAGCACATGAGGACGCATACAGGGGAGAAGCCTTATACCTGTAATATCTGTAACTATGCTAGTGCTACGTCAAGCCGACTCAAAGAGCATATGATGTCACACACAGGTGAAAAGCCGCATAAATGTGTAATGTGTGACTATGCTTGTGCAAAAATAGGCGACCTCAAACAGCACACGACAACGCACACAGGGGAAAAACCGTTAAAATGTAAAATTTGTAATTATTCTGCAACGTATTCGTCTCTTCTTACGATACATATTCGAAAACATACAGGAGAAAAACCGTATAAATGCAACGTGTGTGATTATTCTAGTACAAATATGAGTGATCTAAAAAAGCATACGAGAACGCATACAGGGGAGAAACCGTATAAGTGTGAAATATGTGATTATGCTAGTACACAACGTGCTCGTATGAGGGCTCATATCCTAATACATGAACCTTCATAAGTGTACTAAAATAAGATTATGCTGACAGTATCTTATTTCCAAAGTTAATAATATGGTGACATACAGGCCGGATATAAATTTTAAATAAATCAAAAATTTACATCCCGCCTGTATGTCATGATATTATTAACCTATAATATTACTTTGACAAAGCATGGCGTTAAACATTTTCATTTCTTATTTCCAAGATTCATGTGATTCTTTGCATTGTAAATATGAGTATATTACAGTAATTTTGTTTTGTTTTTATGAAATTTGTAGATTGGTGTATATGACCATTAAAATGATATAAACTATAACAATTCTCGTGTGCATTTTCCTCGAAATCCCTAGAAAATTACCCTGACAATTGAACTCTTTAACTTAAAGTAACTGACTCTAAACTGTAAAGCTACATATTTTTATCTCGAGCGCACAATACAGTGAACGTTATGAATTTGATATACAAGATATACAACTATAAAGTAAAAAAACAATGTTGTAATTCTGTACAATCAGTGCACTACTTGTCTAGTTTTAGTTGTATCTTATAAACTCATATATGATGAAGTTGTACTTGAAATAAAATACTCCGTTTTCAAACTTCATACATCTGGCAGGTCATCAATAATAAAAAAAACAATTTACATAATAGTTATTTTTATAACCGGAACAATTTATTTTAGACAAAAAGAATTCATCAATTTCTTATTATGCTTACCATTTCTACTTTTTAATCAAATTAGTACACAGGGATGATTAAATAAATATAAATATTATTTACAGCAGACGCATCTTTATTTACAAAGCTAATTCAAAACAATAAAATATTGTAATACGAGATGTAAAAAGCAAACTGTAGTTATGGTTTAAATTTTACGGTCATTATACCTACAAACCATCCAAGACAGATGCACCACAGAAGTGTGCATAGATTGCATTTCAACCCATCGATTTGTATTAGGATCAAATTATTCCACTAAATTCAAGTGAATTTCCCCAAAATATTAAACACAATCATCCAGTGTGAACAGTTCATGGTCAGACCTTGGAGTGAGCATCTCAGGAATTGTTTCCCAAACGTTTTTGCGGATGTCGACGCGTTCGCCACTCTTCCACGGGCCTAAAATTAGAATAAAACAAGTAATTACGTAGGCTTTCACGGCCAGAATCATTTAGAAAATAAACTGCTTCCGGGTTATGCCGTGTCAAGATTTGTAAATACGTTTCGCGAACCATGTTGTTCGCTTCTTCAGAGCTAACTGAATACTGAAGACCTACCAAGGAAATCTCCCTTATATACCCAAATTTACGCCTTACTGCGCACATCTGGACCTACCGCTCCCATGTGCTTTTTTTCACCTGACCGCGTTAGGATCGATTTCCAGACCCTACTAATATCAGTGCGGTCCTCACGATTGATGTTGTCAGGATGTTTGTAAATTTCGATGGCTTCTCTAATAAGCCTTCGATGATAATTACTCACCCTTGCCAACATCTTCAGGTCATCGAAATTCATTGTGTGTCCCTACTCGTGGCAGTGTTGAATCTTGCGTAGCCGGGTGTCTCTACTGTGCTCCTTGACTCGACATTCGATACTTCGTCCTCGGTCCTACATAGGATGTACTTGGCAGAAATACTTGCGGTCGTGTTTGTTGATACAAAAGAAAGAAACTTTGAATAATAAAGCGAAACGTAACAATTTAAACAAAGGTGTAAATTATTGAATGGTCGAACCCTCCAAGTTTCTTCTTTTGTATCTCCATAGGATGGACCACACTCACATGTTTGCTTGTATACCCCTTCGTTCTTCAGGAGTAGTGTGATATCCTTTGGGTTGGGCAGAAGATCCTTTACCTTACCTGGTGCTCTATACCTTACCGTGATACCCGATTTCTATAGTAATTTACCGATTCTTTCTTACGTATGGTAAGCAAGCGGTTCCTTAGAGACTTGCGGTTTTCTTTGTGTGACACCCCGTATGTCAGACTTGGTGTATCCATTCTGACGTAGCGCCCACTCCAAGTGTTTCCGTTCGTCGTCCAAGGTGCTGGAGTCGCATACTTTCTCGGTTCTGTTGAACAGAGTGTTAATAACACTTCTGTTCTGTTGGTGATGGTGGTGTGATTTGGCGTTCAAGTACCGATCATTCTCATTCTCTCTCTCTCTCTCTTCAAGTACCGATTCTTACGGTAGACTGTATGTCCAAGCGTACCCGTTGACGTTCTGTATACCGACACGTCCAAGAATGGCAGCTGATTATCCTCTTCCATTTCCATCGTGAATTTGATGGAAGGACTAACATTGTTCAGGTGGCTAAGGAGTAAGTTTATCTCTACCGTGTGGTCAAACCACAAAGGTATCATCGACAAGACTAGCAGTATCTCTCAGGTAAGCAAAACACAACATCCTGTTTAATAATGAACCATACATTTGTTCGATACGCCTATGTAATTTATAATAACAGGATAATAATATCAAATATTAAAAATATCATTTAACGTCTATTTTTGCTATTTTTAAACCTAGATTATAAAAAATCAAAACTATATCATTTGCGTATATGTATTTTCACTATTGTCAGTATCGCCCAGAGCACATTGGGAATAGTTGTATGGTAATGTTAGTGTGGAAGGTTGTTGTACTGGCATTGTTGGCGCTGAAGGTGTTGGTATGGGAGGCAGAGTAGATGGTGTCGAACTGTTACGTCGAGTAGGGTCACGGCAAGTGCCTGAACCATTGCCAGTTGATGCTGTCCCTAAGGGCGCCTCCATTTCCAGCTCTTGTACAACAGCAAAAATCCGCTCCTTTGCCAAGTGCTGATAGTGCGGAGATAATTGTTTAACTGTTGGTATTAAACCATTTAGGAACGCTGCAAATGGGTGATTCTCTTTTTCACTTTTATCATTGTTATCTATAATATATTGCATTAGCGATGCGGAGCCAACCTGCTGTAGTGGTTGCCTCCTTGCTATTCGTCGTAGTTATGCGACGTCTTTTTCGTTTCAAACGCACAGTTGCAGATGTATCTTCAGCGACATTAATATTTTCCATGTTGAATACGTCCTCACGTGCATTCTCTGGTTCAACGGCACTTTCACTCTCATTAATAACACTTGTGTCCTTCTCTACTTCTTCCACCTCTGTATCTTCATTACCATTCTCAGTGGCTATACTAGATAAAGTATTTCGTTCACATATGTGTGGTAGCAAAAATTGCAGAGTATCTGCATACTTGTATTTTTTCACTTTGACCGCTCTTTGTTGTTGTTTTATTTACATATTTCCTGAACTGGTCCCTTACATTTACCCATCTTTTTTGCAGTATTCGTCTGTAATAATACGTGTGAAAATAAAATTGATATTGAAAATAAAAAGATATTTTAATTCATTTTGTTATGTTTTAGATTTTTGGCGACTGGAGATTCCTTCAAAACTATTTCATATAGTTTTCGCTGGGGTCACTCAACAGTGAGTTATATCGTACATGACACGTGTAGAGCTATGACTGACTTAGAGCTGTTTTACACTACCGAGAATTATAACGAAAATAATAGCGAAAATAATAACCAAAAGGTTTGTCGATGAAAATCGGACGTGTAAAACCAATATTTTATAACGAAAGTAATAGCTAAACTTTTTGTGAGAAAAATACCAAACTTGCTCTATTCACCGCGAGATTATGCGCGATAACATGCGCACTTCGTACAATTTACGATCATATTGGTCTGCTCGCGCAGTTAACCACCTCAAAAGAGTGACAACAAACCAAGCGGGATCTGGTATTGTGCATGGATTGCCGAGAAAGAATCGTTGTTCTGTGAGGATTTATTACAGCTGCATTATGACATCGTGGCCTAATCTATACAAATCGAAGTCCGTAAACTATAAAAATCGCCACCACTCAGAAAAACGGCATTGGATGCGATTCAGGAGTGCTTAAAACATAAGACGCAGCAGGAGTTACAAAACAAATTTCAGTCGTTAAAGCAGAAAGCTGCCAAAGAATCTATCATGCTTTTCTTCCCTTCCCATGTTAGAAATACAACCAACGATAGTACCTATAGATAGGTTATGTTTATTTTATCCAACTTTTGGTTACAACCGCGTATATCAGAAAATCTGTTATAGTACGCATGCGCATGACTACATTAATAGCGAAATCAATTGCCGTGTGTCAAACAACTTTTTACTATCGTTCGAAATTAATTTGCCAATATTTCTCACCAAAATTATAGCGATAATTTTGGCCATTATTTTCGTTATAATTCTCGGTCGTGTAAAACAGCTCTTATGGAAGAAACAATGCCACTACTTATAGAGGCAACTTGGAAACGCATTGCACAAGATTTTGAGACACTATGGAATTTTCCAAATTGAATAGGCGCATTGGACGGCAACATTTTATTATTGAGGTCCCCGCTAACAGTGGTTTAGTATATATTAATTATAAACACACATTACAAATTACAATTACAAATTTACCATTGTTGACGTTGGATCTTGGAAAAAAACAGTGATGGTAGCATTTTTACTCACTCTTCTATAGGACAACGATTGGAAAACGGTACACTGAACATACCCTCTGAAAAATATTTACCTAAGACCAAAATCAGAGCACCATATGTCATAGTTGGTGATGAAGCGTTCCCTTTAAAAACATATCTAATGCGACCATATCCAGGACGCCAATCAACTGGAGATGAAGGAAAAACCATTTTCAACTTTTCTGCAGAAGAATGACACCTAAAAATGTTGACTACGTTATTCTGGCTACATAATTTTACTATACTGCATAATTTTTTACCCGAAAGAAACGACAATACAATACCTACCCAAAACGCTACAACACAAAATCTGCAAGCACACGTATTATAACAACTGCATAGTCAACCGGGTAGACCTGGTAATGATGCATTTGCAGATAGAGAAATATTTAAAAATTATTATGAGCTGCCAGCTGAACGTATTGTAATGGAAAATTAGAAATAAAATAAATGTTTCTTTACCATTTTGGTTTAACTCCTGCCCTATAATACTCCATATGTATCCAGGATATCTCCTTACCAATTTAATCAGTCGTTAATCCATGTTTGTTGTGATTCGTCGAATACTCTCAGTTGTCAGGCAGTCTCTAGCGGCTCTGTCGGTAAGCGCGTCGCAACACGATTTATGCTACAACGGGACGGCGACGACACGGGGCGGGTCCGACAAAACAATGTTCACCGACATTCCGTCGACGGGGCCCGTGACAGGCACGTCCCGTGTCGCAGCCGTGACGGCGTAGCATGAATGGTTACATATAAAATGCATATGAGAATATATTAGGCGTGGATTATTATTATTATTATTAGGTGAATTTTGGGTGTGTGGTTCCGGAGATTTTTTAGTTCTTCTGTTGAAAGTGTCGCGTGCGGCTGATAATTATCCACGGATATCGGGTTGGTTAAGGGTGCGAACTGATCAAGTGGTGTGTTGTGCTTATCAGTGGGACACCCTCGCCCTCCTGGCACGGATATTATTTGGTTTGTTTTTGGATTTAACTTTTGGTTTTGGACTTTGGAATTTTTTCGGACTCGAAATTCTTCGTTCGGTTTCGGTTCGGTTTTTGAACTCTGACAATTTTTGGTTTGTTTTCTTATCGTACTTTAAAAATGTTTGCAACTTAGAAGAATTTCCGTTTGTATACTTTTCGGACATTGAAAAATTTTACCACATAGAAGGCTTTCCGTTTGTTTACTTTTCGGACATTGAAAAATTTTGTCACTTAGAACCAACTTAAAAAAACTTTTTGTTTTGTTTTTTGCTCTGCATTTTGGACTTGTTTCGTGTACTTTTCGGTCATATTCTGAATTTCGCTCGATGGGACTTTGAAGTTTTTGTGTACTTGGGGGGTTTTCACTTTCATTTCATTTCGAGGTACATACACCATTGCAAAAACAATTGGGAATGAATGTAAAAAGTGTAGGGGAGATTTGCCAAAAAATGAGTTATTCGTACAATGTCATGAATGTTCGGAATCATACCACCATGATTGCTCAATAGCGGCATCGACATGGAATGCTATGTCCAGAAGGAGGAAGACAGAATGGAAGTGTGAAAACTGTAAGCCAAGAACAAGAACACAAGAGACGAGAGACACAGATAAGGAGTTTGATGTAGAACGCGAATTGATCAAAATATCAGCTCAATTAAGTGAGATACAAGCCAAGCAGAGTGAGAGCGATAAAGTAATTAAGAGCCTGGAGAATAAGCTAGAACAGGTTATACTGGAGAATTGCACAAAAATACTAGCAATTGAGAACTCCATAGAAAAACTGGAACGGAGAAATGAAAGCAAGGATGCAATAATAGAGGGATTGGAGCGCAAGATCGAGTATCTCGATAGAAAGGTGCACGCAACTTGTTTAGAAGTACACGGCCTTCAGCAGGAGGAAGTCAGAGAATACAGAGGAGAAGGTGTTAAATGAGATAAAGAGATTGGATATTGGCATTGCTTTGGATGATATAGAGGTGGCTTATAGGGTGAAGACGGGCAACATTAACAGGGCGGGAATTGCACCGATTTACGTAGAACTAACATCGAGGAAATTGAAGGATATAATATTGTGGAAAGTTAGAGACGATAGAAGAAAGAAAAGACATACTGGGAATGGAACACCAGATATGAGACGGGAAGGGGAAAAGAATATAAGAATTGTTGAGTATTTGACGAAGGATCAGAAGGCACTGTTATGGCAGACAAAAGAGAAGGCAAGGGTAATGGGTCATAAATATGTGTGGGTTCAGAACACGAATATTCTAACTAGAAAGGACACGGATCTAAAGATAATTCGTATAGCTCGCGTGTCGAACCTAGAAAAGTAAAATTAACCAGTGACAATAATACTAGTGAGAGTAATTAGTGCGGTGTGAGGGGAAATAACATGGATACGGAATATATTGATGAAGAAATAGCGACTGAGTGTGAAATAAAAACAATAGACAACCTCAAAGAGTGGCTAAGTAGGGTTGATGGGAAAACCAATCTATCATTTATATACTTGAACATTGGCTCAATAAAATCAAAATTTGATGAACTGTGCGTTGCGATTAAGGACGGGTTACTATTGATGAATTCCTCCATTTTACATCGGTCAATGTGATTGGGAAAATAAAAAGAGTTGATCTTTTTACTGATGTAGTTTTTATTGCACTTATGGCTACCTGGTTTCGAGCATCTCGCTCGTCTTCACGGCCATGCTACAATAAACATGAAAAAACGCTGAATGAGAACATTGTATCATTTATAACATATCAAAAACATACAAAATAAAAATACAAATATATATAAATTGTACCCTATGAGCTCTGTGCCTCAAACAAAAACAAAAAGAACAGAGAAGTCATGCAAATATATTATCATCACTACACTGTCAACATTACACAAAATAAATTAGATAAAATTAAATAAAAATTACCGTCAGTCTACATCAAGTAGAAGTTGTCACGTGTCTCGGGATTGTGGTTATGTTTCGTCATGGTTTATTACGAATTATATCTCTTGCACTAATATCTAAGTTATTATCATCAAATATCTAAGTTATTATCATCAATGTGTGAATTTCAAAGTGGTAAACACGTGTTCTACATCGCTCCTTGATTGTGGTCGTGTTGTGCGAGTTTTTGGCAACCTGCAGTAGTGAAATTTGGCCGAGTTCGAGAGCATTTGTGGATCCATCTGTGTTGATAATTTGGATGCTGTACTGTGATCCGTTTGGCTGTAGTAAGCGATTTTGTTTCTCATTTGGCGAAAGTGAATTTCTGGCAATACCGAGAAACCAGTTTGTTTCGGACGAGCTGACCGAGGTAAGCGCAAAAAGCTGTTTCCTTGAACTTGTCATATGTTTTGTGTGGAGTTCCTTTCCGTTGTCCATTTCTTGTCTCCTGAATTTCGTTAGTCACCCCGGCGGACAGCGGAGGTGTGAAAAAATTGTATCCTTGTTGTCTCCTTATCCCAGAAAATATAAAGTAACAAAAGCACAGTTAATTCGAGTAAACTATGAATAAACAGCTGGAGGCACTTTTGAGTAGAAAGACCGCTTCAGTGCAGGATGTTTTCGATGTCTTAAAAATTTTCATAACCGAATTTAACGAGTTTAGGAATAGGGTTGCCGAGGTGTCGAGGCGTTGAAGCAGCAGAATAGTGAGCTGAGGTAAAAAGTAAGAGCGCTTGATCGAAGAAGCCGAGAGAATAATTTGGTGATTTTTAACGCGCTAAGGGAATCGGATCAATCGCCAGTTGAGGCTGTTCAGGGTGTAATCCGCGATACTCTCGGTGTTTCCGTGTCGCCAAAGGACATAACTGACGCGTACAGGTTGGGGAAGGCCAACAATAACGCTCCCGTCCTAGTCAAGTTTTCATCGGGCTTGATTCGAAGACAGGTCCTCGAGAATTGTCATAAATTAAAAGACCATCCCGACAGAATTGTGGTGGATAGAGATCTTACACCGGAGGACTTGGCGGAGAAGAAGGTTTTGCTGGGTGTTAGAGCTGAATTGCGGGCAAGGGGAATACAGGCGTCACTTCGCGGTTTACTGCTCGAGGTCGGTGGGACGAGGTACTCCTATCTGGAAGTGATTGGGAATCCAACCTTTCTGGACGATATAGCTGATGTCCACAGAACTCCGGCGCTTGATGTTTCTGAGCGGATGCCGGTGTCTTTTTCTGGAACTAGTCAGAGGGACCGAAAGATACTAAGAAGCAACTCCGGCAAAAAATAACAGAACATGTAGTTGTACCTTTTCGTATACTTGTATTTTGTTTCACATCTGTGACCTTGTGGTTCTTTTTCTTTCTTGTCTAATTGTGTATATTATACTATAGTGTGGCGTAATTTGGCTCAAACCCGAGAATGGCTCTAAAAATGTGCCATTTGAACATCAGGTCCCTCTCCGCACATCACGATCTCTTGAGGGACTCTGCGCTGGTCGAATTTGATGTGATTGCACTGAGCGAAACGTGGCTCACCGAGGAACTGGCCGACGCGCGGGTGGCTATTGACTCGCATTGCCTAACACGCTGCGATAGAACCGGAAGGGGTGGAGGTGTGGCGTTTTATGTGAAGAACCATTTGACTGCTAGAGTTATCGTCAGATCCTCGACGGTCGATCTTGAGCAGCTTTGGTTGAGTGTGACTATCGGTAGAGTAAACGTCGCAGTCGGGGTCATTTATAGACCGGCCCGTGGAAATTCGGAACGATTTCTGGATGAATTTGGAGATGTACTTGGCGAGGTGGCACTCGAGTATGATACTATCACCTGTCTTGGGGACTTTAACGTCAATCTTATGCCCATGGACGGTGCTTTCGCAGTAGCACTCATGGAGCTGTTGGAGTCCTTCCAGCTTACACAGATTATAAGCGAACCCACTCGAGTCACTGCTAATTGCTCTACACTATTAGATCTGATCATTTTAGACAAAAACAACGATGGCTATAACTCTGGAACAATTGATTGCAGCGATATGTCTGACCACAGAGCTACATATGTCGAATTTCAGTTGCAATGTGATGATATCCCCCTTCCGAAAGTCCGCGCACGATCATACAAGCATTTTGACAAGGATAATTTTGAAACAGATTTCTTTTACACTGATTGGCACTACATCTACGATGTTGAGGACCCCAGTCAGAAAGTAACGTTTTTCATCGAGAGAATGCTGGACTTGTTCGATCGTCATGCCCCTGTCCGGGAGTTTGTTCCGAGTCGACCACCAGCGCCCTGGATAACATACAACATACGATGTATGATGAAGACCAGGGATGCGGCGCTGAGACGGTATCGTTTAACGAGAAGCCAGGTTCATCATAACTTTTATAAGGCCATGCGAAACGAGACCAAGCGGGCAATACAGAGGGAGAAGAAGGCTTATTTTCGCTACAGGTGTGCATCCGTCCGTGGGAACAGAGGGGCGCTCTGGAGAGAGTTTCGCCATCTAGATATCATGTCATCGGCTGCAACAAAAATTCCCTCGAATTTGTGTGATGTTGAAGCAATTAGAGCACAGTTTGCGTAAGCTACTCCGCCACCTGTCAGCGAGACCATCATCTCCCGTTATCGAGATCGTCGTGTTGCACAGCATCGGGGAGAGTTCTCGTTTCGTGATGTGACGTCGAATGAGGTCTGCAATTGTTTTTTTTTTTACATCAAAAGCAGTGCAGTTGGGTCCGATGGAGTCAACCTACATATGCTTAGTCTATGCCCATCTATAATATTTGACATTATCGCACACATTATAAATGCTTGTATCTCGGCATCTGTTTTTCCTTCTGCGTGGAAGGAGTCCCTGATTTCGCCGATTCCCAAGAAAACCATCGTGAAGACCCTCGGTGATCTGCGGCCGATAAGCATCTTGCCAACGCTTTCGAAGCTCTTTGAGAGGCTGCTTGAGCGTCAGTTACGAGGGTATATCGATGAGTGTCAATTGCTTCCGGAATATCTGCTCCTGGATTACAGTAAGGCTTTTGACTCCGTTGACCACGTGATCCTTATCGAGATTTTGTCGTCTCTTGGATTGAGCGCCGGTGGTGTAGAACTTTTGCGCTCCTTCCTCTCGGATAGAACCCAGCGCGTCCGTCTTAATGGCCAACTATCGGAGCCCGATTCAATTACGAGAGGTGTCCCACAGGGTGCCATTCTCTCCCCGTTAATGTATACTTTGTACACAATGGACCTATCGAAGTTGATCAACGAATGTCACTACCACCAATATGCAGACGATACACAATTGTATATTTCCTTCGGGCCCTCTGAGGTTCGAATGGCTCAAGATGTGCTATGCCGGATGCTATCTGTTGTCGCGGAATTTTCGAAAGACCATCAACTTGCTCTGAATCCGACTAAAACGCAGGCAATTCTGTTTGGACCCAAGAAAGCAAGAATCCTTGCGGAGCGTGAGTTGAATATTGCTCTGGGTGTGGATCGAATCCCTTTCACGAACTGCGTGCGCAATCTTGGCCTTTGGATGGACTCTGATTTGCGGTTTCAGCGCAATACATCGGAATTAGTAAGGGGAGCTTTTCGAGCACTGAAGACAGTCTACACTAACAGACGCGTTCTGGACCGCCCCTGCAAGAGGATTCTGTGCGAATCCCTGGTTTTGTCGTAAATTATATGGACACTGTGTACGATGGGTTCTTGCGCTTGACGGATGTCAGACGTTTACAGAAGATCCAGAACTCCTGCATTCGACTGATTTATGGGATACGCAGGGGAGGTCACACGTCGGGACAGCTGCTGAGTAGTGGTTGGGTGGACATGTTGAGGAGGCGTACGTTGCATAGCGTCATGTTCTTCTACAAGATCTTGATATCCGGGAAACCAAGCTATCTGCACAGAAAGATTGTCTTTCGAGGTGACGTCCATGATGTTAATGTGCGTAGGCGGGATAAACTCAGTATTGCGGTGCACCGGACTGCCTTTTTTCGGTGTGGATATCGCTACCGTATTGCTCGTATGATGAACGACTATTGTGTGGGTGGAGGACGTTGTGCGGGAAAGTTTGTGTCGGCGCCGTGTATGAGAAGAAGAGTGCTTGCTAGTTTAGTTGCGGAGACTCAATAGGTGGACTTAATAAGTGATGCTGTCATTTTTTTTTGTATTCTTTTCTTGTCACTTATGTCATTTGTGTACCGAATTCTGTTCTTTTCTATCCCAGGGTGCCAGGAAGAACACCGGTTTGGATATTCCTTCGGGCTTATCTAACTCCAGTGAAGGCAACCCTTTTGGCTTGTAATGTATTATTTGTGCAATTGTATGTTAGTTTTTTTATTTTTCTTCTGGCCAATAAATGATTTATTATTATTATTATTATTATTATTATAAAAGGTTAGCAACCAGCTTAGACACACGTCTGAAAATGGTATAATTAAGAAGTATTAGAAATATGTACTACTCTCTTACATGCATAATCTAATTACCTGAATACCAGAGCCCGTGTCGAGTGGACGGAGTGGTGAACCGAAGGGAAATGAAAGAGAGTGAGTGCGACTATCCGTTCTCGGTGGGGTCTGGTATTCTTACATATTTGGCGCGGTTTATAAATAGTTTTTCGAACAGGTGGTTCTTGTTTGTTTCGATGTTTTCATTAAAAAAGCAAGCCTGGGTATTCATTATCAGATCGAAATATTTCTAGGTCTTCCAATATGTTAAGTTTTCTCGATTTGTCAACCACGTGAACTAATTGCATATCATTACTGTCAATACTGTGACCTTGTTCCGCAATATGTTTGAAAACGCTGGAATTACGGTTGGTAAGATGTTCCTTGAATCTAGTTAACAAACTGCGTCCCGATTGCCCTATGTACAGTTTATCACATTGGCTACAATTTATTCTATAAACTCCGCTTTTGTCTAATTTATTGGTATTCGGCTTCATGTTGGTTATTTGGTTGCCTAGCTTATTGTTGTTTTTAAAAACGGTGTGAATGTCGTGTTTGTCCAGTATTGATTTAATCTTATAGGATATTTGCCCCTGGAAATTGAGGGAGATGTATCTAGTTTTTGTGCCATAGTGGGGATAACGTTCTTTAATGATATGTTTTGAATTAATATTGTTGTAAATGGACTGCATTTCTTTTACTGTGTATTCATTATTAAGACCAATTGCAATTATGTTGTTAATTTCCTTTATAAAATCTTCAGTTTTGAGAGGGATAGTGAGGGCTCTATGAAAGAGGTATCTAAAGGAGGCTTGCTTGTTACTATAGGAATTATATGAGGTCTTCGGGATTATAATGTCGGTGTGGGCATAGAAGAAGATAGAACGCTATCTAATGGGTTAAATTTTTCGTCAGACAGCGCCATCCTCCCAGAATTTATGTACTAAACCAGCTGCGCGGGAAATTTGAAATGATTATATCGTATTGCCCCCCCCCCCCCCGGTTTAATACTATTTTTTATTTATGTATTTTTTAAAAGATACAAAATGTGTTTGGTATATCATAACACTTAAAATAAAGTAATATAAATAGAAATAGATATACCAAACAGATGAAATAATACTATAACATTTTGATAAAAAACTTTATTATAAGTACTAATAAAATAAGTCACAATCATCTTGTAGAATCAGGTTTTTGAAATAGTTAAGTATCTTGAAACCTTTCTGGCACACAATCCAAATTAGTTTAACAAACAAAACATATTTTATTTAACAGAGTGCGAATAGTTAACAACTTATTGGGCTAATGTGCATCTTGTTGCTGTTTGTCGATTTTGTTTGATATTACAGTCATCGTTTGTCAATGTAAATAAATATCGATACACAAGAGTATATTAGAATAAAATATTTTATGTCATTGTGAGAAAATTCACAATAGTGATCAATGTTTTTTTCAGATGCCGCACTTTACCTTCCAACGCACTATTACTAAAGTACAGTAGAGTGTCTATAATCCGAGTATCCAATTTAATTGAGACCAAAGGTGGTTTGGTATATCAACTTGTTCGGATTATCAAATAATGATACCAAATAGTAGAACATAAGAGTATTGGATACAAGAAATTAAGCAACTGCATAGCAGAACACTCACTCAGTAACCCACTTAATTTTTTGTTTTTGGGCCATTGGATTAGAGAATGTTCGGATTACCGAGGTTCTGACTATCGATGCTTTGCTGTATTTCATGTTATGAAAACTGTGATTAAGTTTGTAGCATCAACACACATAACATCTAAGTTAACGTTCTGTAAACACCCTGGAGTAAATTCTACGCGTGATCACTTGTAAAATTTAATGTGCGTGTGTAGCGATGGTTATGTCTACTCTTAATTTTAAGCAAGAGCAAAAAATATCTACTGATGAAATAAAATTAATAAATTATGTCGCAGAATGGTTGACTGAAATCAACACTAATTGTTTTAGTTTTTCTACGATGACTACGTTGCTTTGATGGTGCATTTTTTATATTCATTGGTAAATTCCAGTGCAGGAAGACGATGTTGGCCAAGCATTCTTGCTGTATTCCAGTATGAGCAGCTGATACTTGGGTTGGAGAATGGTGACTGTAAATAAGACAGAAGTTGTTATTTTTGTTTTATTAAATAGTTATAAGAGATTCTTACCTATCAAATTAACTCGGTGCAGGTACATCAAATAATAATGTTTTCCTGACGTTAATTCCATCATTGTCAGGTGTCGTGCCGGAGAATGTTGGCTGTAAAATAAGATAGAAGTTGTTATTTTTGTTTTATTAAATAGTTGATGAGAGATTCTTACCTATCAAATTAACTCAGTGCAGGTAAATCAAATAATAATCCTTTCTTCAGCTAAGTTCCAGCAGTGTTGTGAAGAAGTTGTGTCGGAGAATTATGCCTGAAAAATATATTAGGTATTTCATTTACTGAATAAATATCAAAAATATAGAAATAAATTACCTTTTGTGTCTTTGAATGGGTTTCTGAATACTGTAAAATATGCTGTTGAAAATGGTCAGGGTTTCGTAGTTGGGTGTTTTTTCTGTATAGGATGTCGGTTAAGGTTTTGGAATAATGAAGTAATAAAAATATTGTAAAAGAATGGAGTAGTTTCTGTTTTAGCAGAAAGTTATGATTATATAGAAAGTATAGTTGAGGTAACGGCTTTTGTCGTTGTTAATCAATTTCTTATTTTGCTATGAATCCAACTAAATATACTGAATGTTCTTATATAACTGAAATATTTTACATTATTTGTAATCAAGAGTACACATCTACAGAGTGTCCCATTTTTTTCCCGCATAACATTTTTCCAGATAGTAAATGCCACACTGAGTAAAAAGTTTCACATGGACCTATTAGTTTTCTTTATTCCTTAAAAAATTATAACCGTTTGATATAGTTGTAAAATAATTGCTGTATATTAAATGACTTAACTTCTTTAGAAATTGATAAACCCAATAAGTCTGCATGAAAGAAACTTTAGAAAGTTTCATATGCATTTTGTTTTCGTTCATTTGTTAATTTAGATTATTTTTAACATTTTGAATTTTTTATTTAAATTTATTTACTTTTATGTTTGTTATTGGTATTGATTGTGCTGTTTCTTAGTTTTAGCATTGTTTGATATGTAGTTTATTGTTTATTTTTCTTTAATTAGTTAATATTTCAAGCGGATGTAACGTGGCGTTGAGACAACAATTAGGTCCATATGAAAGTTATACTCAGAATGAAATTTACTATCTAAAAATAATTCTTGCGGGAAAAATGTGTTACACAAGTTACAATAACTCTGAAATGTTGTTAAATTGTGCTTTAAGGATAAAAAGGATAAATACCCAAAATTTGGGTGTTTATCCTAAGTAGGGGTAAATATCCGGGTAAATACCCATTTTATATCCGCCGGGTATTTACCCGGCCCACATCACTGTTCAAAATCTAAGGCATGTTGTGCTTTGACACCATATCTAGAAACTTTCGATACACTTCTGTTATAAAATTGCGGAAACGGATGCAGAACCTGAGGTGAAAAAGTTTGCAGAACTTCCGCAGTTGCGGAAGCAGAAGCAGAGGTCTGTTGCATCACTACCAGACCCCACCGAGAACGGATAGTCGCACTCACTCTCTTTCATTTCCCTTCTGTTCACCACTCCGTCCACTCGACACGGGCTCTGGTCTATATTAAGTAAACGCAATTGAACGATTTTAAATCGGTGTTTCACCTGCCAAAATGTCCATTCTTAATTGCTTATGGAAAATATGGGGAACCTTTTCCGGGCGCGCGAAACGCGACCGTCACCCTAAACGGACCATTCTACGTTGCGTGAGTTTTCGAAATCGACGAAAAACGGCCCCTCGGGCGATTTTGCTTCTAAATTTTCCGAAACGCGAGCGATTTTGGTGAAAGGACCTCAACATTTCAGTAGCTGTTTATGTCGCGTCGTCATGGCTGCGAGCTAGAAACGTCAAAAACACAACCATAACCTATTCACATTGGTATGTACAAAGCTAAGCGATTTCATTATCTGCGGGGGCCTAAAAGCACAAACTCCGTAGTCCGTACCCACAAATAATCTTTGACAAACCTATAACCATGTCGAACCTATAATAATAATTATTAATTCGTGATTATTTGCCTTTGCGTTAATATTTGTTCGAAGAATGTGTATCGATCCAATGAATGTTATTTGTGAAAAGTTCGCGTCTCAAACCCAACGTGAAAGCACCGCTCAGAACCTATTTTAACCTAATACGAATACAACTCTTGAGAGGTTACATATTAGATGGCAGCACAAGATATTTCTGCTACTAGCGCCCCTAGCGGGCGTGAAATATCGTCACATAACCTATAATTATACATAAGTTTGAATGAACACTATACAAAATTTAGCTGCAAGAGCAAGAAGTAGTAGAAGATCAATAGGGTGTGGAATTGATAAAGGCGCCTGAAAAAAGCCTCCAATGGCTCGGAATATGGTCCCCAGCAAACTTTTGTTGCAAAGGCTGATCACCCACTTCAAACTACTTTGAACTGCCCGTGGTTCTTTCGAATGGTTTCTCCAGATTAAATTAAAATACAGTAAGAGAATTATATGGAATTCATCAATTTGTTGGCAACATTGAGGTTAGTTTTGAGTTTAGAATGCGTAGCTTTTGTTAATTTAATATTTTTGCAGGTAACGTGGTATGATGAAAAGAGTACACACGCAGTGGAAATGGTTCCAGGTCTTTCCGAATAACAGCAACTTGCTTTGCGTAGACAAGCTACCATAACAAAGTGGCAAACAATTATTTATTTAAGAAAAAACTTGACCCAAAAGATATTGGGCGTACCAAGGGAGTACCGGAGAGACCAAGGGGCCGCAGTCGATAATAATCATTGTTGACAGTAAAGGGATATATTTTGCCTACCTGTACTTTAGATTTGCCTATGACGCAAGGTTACTAAAAATAGATAGGTCTGTCTGGTAACTTATGGCATACGTCACTCAGTTTACCACATGAAGTTAACTGGTATGGAATTTAATGTTTACGTGAGCGTATAAAAAAATACTAATAATTTTAGTTCATTGTTTTCTGAATGATTTATTGGAGATGGGTGATAAAGCCCTCTAAGCTGCAAGCCTTCTAATACCTATGAATTCAAATAAATTTGAATGGGCATATCAAGTGGTATGCAAATTTTGATATCTTTCGGTATGACGTTAAATTTTTGTAAATATGTAATAATTTAGTTCATGTGGTCACGGCAACCAAATGCATTTTTGTCGGTGAGGTGCAGGCGATAAATCTTAAACAATTAAATGGGTTAAATCATCTCAAGATTAGATAATATTAATTTTAGGTATTAGTTTTGGGTATTATATACCTATTCTATTATTACTAGATCTATCATTAAGATTTCTATCAATTTCATTTGTTAACTAAATTGAAAATTATGCATTGAATCCAACTTTGTTCTAAAATTCAAATATGAATATTGTGTTGTAAATAATACTATTTAGTTATAAAATAATTAATTAGGGTTCTTCAATGATTACTTTAAATGTTGATACTTATTCTTGAGTTTTTGGTTTATAGTAGACATAAATAAATTTTAAATTAAATATTTTCACATTATTTTATTATGTGCTCTTGCTTGACGAGGGTACTCTAACATACTTTCCGTTTCTTTTACGAAGGAGGAAAGGTAGACACTGGTATACAAATTTAACATTTTATGTTTTATTTTTATTTAAAAATTGAGCATCTGGCTGTATAGTTTTTGTCCAATATCAAAACAAAAACCAGAACTATAAAGTGGGTGGGTGTGTGTGTGTGTGTGTGTGTGTGTGTGTGTGTGTGTGTGTGTGTGTGTGTGTGTCTGTGTCTGTGTCTGTGTCTGTGTCTGTGTCTGTGTCTGTGTCTGTGTCTGTGTCTGTGTCTGTGTCTGTGTCTGTGTCTGTGTGTGTGTGTGTGTGTGTGTGTGTGTGTGTGTGTGTGTGTGTGTGTGTGTGTGTGTGTGTGTGTGTGTGTGTGTGTGTGTCTGTGTCTGTGTCTGTGTCTGTGTCTGTGTCTGTGTCTGTGTCTGTGTCTGTGTCTGTGTCTGTGTCTGTGTCTGTGTCTGTGTCTGTGTCTGTGTCTGTGTCTGTGTCTGTGTCTGTGTCTGTGTCTGTGTCTGTGTCTGTGTCTGTGTCTGTGTCTGTGTCTGTGTCTGTGTCTGTGTCTGTGTCTGTGTCTGTGTCTGTGTCTGTGTCTGTGTCTGTGTCTGTGTCTGTGTCTGTGTCTGTGTCTGTGTCTGTGTCTGTGTCTGTGTCTGTGTCTGTGTCTGTGTCTGTGTCTGTGTCTGTGTCTGTGTCTGTGTCTGTGTCTGTGTCTGTGTCTGTGTCTGTGTCTGTGTCTGTGTCTGTGTCTGTGTCTGTGTCTGTGTCTGTGTCTGTGTCTGTGTCTGTGTCTGTGTCTGTGTCTGTGTCTGTGTCTGTGTCTGTGTCTGTGTCTGTGTCTGTGTCTGTGTCTGTGTCTGTGTCTGTGTCTGTGTCTGTGTCTGTGTCTGTGTCTGTGTCTGTGTCTGTGTCTGTGTCTGTGTCTGTGTCTGTGTCTGTGTCTGTGTCTGTGTCTGTGTCTGTGTCTGTGTCTGTGTCTGTGTCTGTGTCTGTGTCTGTGTCTGTGTCTGTGTCTGTGTCTGTGTCTGTGTCTGTGTCTGTGTCTGTGTCTGTGTCTGTGTCTGTGTCTGTGTCTGTGTCTGTGTCTGTGTCTGTGTCTGTGTCTGTGTCTGTGTCTGTGTCTGTGTCTGTGTCTGTGTCTGTGTCTGTGTCTGTGTCTGTGTCTGTGTCTGTGTCTGTGTCTGTGTCTGTGTCTGTGTCTGTGTCTGTGTCTGTGTCTGTGTCTGTGTCTGTGTCTGTGTCTGTGTCTGTGTCTGTGTCTGTGTCTGTGTCTGTGTCTGTGTCTGTGTCTGTGTCTGTGTCTGTGTCTGTGTCTGTGTCTGTGTCTGTGTCTGTGTCTGTGTCTGTGTCTGTGTCTGTGTCTGTGTCTGTGTCTGTGTCTGTGTCTGTGTCTGTGTCTGTGTCTGTGTCTGTGTCTGTGTCTGTGTCTGTGTCTGTGTCTGTGTCTGTGTCTGTGTCTGTGTCTGTGTCTGTGTCTGTGTCTGTGTCTGTGTCTGTGTCTGTGTCTGTGTCTGTGTCTGTGTCTGTGTCTGTGTCTGTGTCTGTGTCTGTGTCTGTGTCTGTGTCTGTGTCTGTGTCTGTGTCTGTGTCTGTGTCTGTGTCTGTGTCTGTGTCTGTGTCTGTGTCTGTGTCTGTGTCTGTGTCTGTGTCTGTGTCTGTGTCTGTGTCTGTGTCTGTGTCTGTGTCTGTGTCTGTGTCTGTGTCTGTGTCTGTGTCTGTGTCTGTGTCTGTGTCTGTGTCTGTGTCTGTGTCTGTGTCTGTGTCTGTGTCTGTGTCTGTGTCTGTGTCTGTGTCTGTGTCTGTGTCTGTGTCTGTGTCTGTGTCTGTGTCTGTGTCTGTGTCTGTGTCTGTGTCTGTGTCTGTGTCTGTGTCTGTGTCTGTGTCTGTGTCTGTGTCTGTGTCTGTGTCTGTGTCTGTGTCTGTGTCTGTGTCTGTGTCTGTGTCTGTGTCTGTGTCTGTGTCTGTGTCTGTGTCTGTGTCTGTGTCTGTGTCTGTGTCTGTGTCTGTGTCTGTGTCTGTGTCTGTGTCTGTGTCTGTGTCTGTGTCTGTGTCTGTGTCTGTGTCTGTGTCTGTGTCTGTGTCTGTGTCTGTGTCTGTGTCTGTGTCTGTGTCTGTGTCTGTGTCTGTGTCTGTGTCTGTGTCTGTGTCTGTGTCTGTGTCTGTGTCTGTGTCTGTGTCTGTGTCTGTGTCTGTGTCTGTGTCTGTGTCTGTGTCTGTGTCTGTGTCTGTGTCTGTGTCTGTGTCTGTGTCTGTGTCTGTGTCTGTGTCTGTGTCTGTGTCTGTGTCTGTGTCTGTGTCTGTGTCTGTGTCTGTGTCTGTGTCTGTGTCTGTGTCTGTGTCTGTGTCTGTGTCTGTGTCTGTGTCTGTGTCTGTGTCTGTGTCTGTGTCTGTGTCTGTGTCTGTGTCTGTGTCTGTGTCTGTGTCTGTGTCTGTGTCTGTGTCTGTGTCTGTGTCTGTGTCTGTGTCTGTGTCTGTGTCTGTGTCTGTGTCTGTGTCTGTGTCTGTGTCTGTGTCTGTGTCTGTGTCTGTGTCTGTGTCTGTGTCTGTGTCTGTGTCTGTGTCTGTGTCTGTGTCTGTGTCTGTGTCTGTGTCTGTGTCTGTGTCTGTGTCTGTGTCTGTGTCTGTGTGTGTGTGTGTGTGTGTGTGTGTGTGTGTGTGTGTGGGTGGGTGGGTGTGGGTGTGGGTGTGGGTGTGGGTGTGGGTGTGGGTGTGGGTGTGGGTGTGGGGGTGTGTGGGGGTGTGTGTGTGTGTGTGTGTGTGTGTGTGTGTGTGTGTGTGTGTGTGTGTGTGTGTGTGTGTGTGTGTGTGTGTGTGTGTGTGTGTGTGTGTGTGTGTGTGTGTGTGTGTGTGTGTGTGTGTGTGTGTGTGTGTGTGTGTGTGTGTGTGTGTGTGTGTGTGTGTGTGTGTGTGTGTGTGTGTGTGTGTGTGTGTGTGTGTGTGTGTGTGTGTGTGTGTGTGTGTGTGTGTGTGTGTGTGTGTGTGTGTGTGTGTGTGTGTGTGTGTGTGTGTGTGTGTGTGTGTGTGTGTGTGTGTGTGTGTGTGTGTGTGTGTGTGTGTGTGTGTGTGTGTGTGTGTGTGTGTGTGTGTGTGTGTGTGTGTGTGTGTGTGTGTGTGTGTGTGTGTGTGTGTGTGTGTGTGTGTGTGTGTGTGTGTGTGTGTGTGTGTGTGTGTGTGTGTGTGTGTGTGTGTGTGTGTGTGTGTGTGTGTGTGTGTGTGTGTGTGTGTGTGTGTGTGTGTGTGTGTGTGTGTGTGTGTGTGTGTGTGTGTGTGTGTGTGTGTGTGTGTGTGTGTGTGTTGTGTGTGTGTGTGTGTGTGTGTGTGTGTGTGTGTGTGTGTGTGTGTGTGTGTGTGTGTGTGTGTGTGTGTGTGTGTGTGTGTGTGTGTGTGTGTGTGTGTGTGTGTGTGTGTGTGTGTGTGTGTGTGTGTGTGTGTGTGTGTGTGTGTGTGTGTGTGTGTGTGTGTGTGTGTGTGTGTGTGTGTGTGTGTGTGTGTGTGTGTGTGTGTGTGTGTGTGTGTGTGTGTGTGTGTGTGTGTGTGTGTGTGTGTGTGTGTGTGTGTGTGTGTGTGTGTGTGTGTGTGTGTGTGTGTGTGTGTGTGTGTGTGTGGTGTGTGTGTGTGTGTGTGTGTGTGTGTGTGTGTGTGTGTGTGTGTGTGTGTGTGTGTGTGTGTGTGTGTGTGTGTGTGTGTGTGTGTGTGTGTGTGTGTGTGTGTGTGTGTGTGTGTGTGTGTGTGTGTGTGTGTGTGTGTGTGTGTGTGTGTGTGTGTGTGTGTGTGTGTGTGTGTGTGTGTGTGTGTGTGTGTGTGTGTGTGTGTGTGTGTGTGTGTGTGTGTGTGTGTGTGTGTGTGTGTGTGTGTGTGTGTGTGTGTGTGTGTGTGTGTGTGTGTGTGTGTGTGTGTGTGTGTGTGTGTGTGTGTGTGTGTGTGTGTGTGTGTGTGTGTGTGTGTGTGTGTGTGTGTGTGTGTGTGTGTGTGTGTGTGTGTGTGTGTGTGTGTGTGTGTGTGTGTGTGTGTGTGTGTGTGTGTGTGTGTGTGTGTGTGTGTGTGTGTGTGTGTGTGTGTGTGTGTGTGTGTGTGTGTGTGTGTGTGTGTGTGTGTGTGTGTGTGTGTGTGTGTGTGTGTGTGTGTGTGTGTGTGTGTGTGTGTGTGTGTGTGTGTGTGTGTGTGTGTGTGTGTGTGTGTGTGTGTGTGTGTGTGTGTGTGTGTGTGTGTGTGTGTGTGTGTGTGTGTGTGTGTGTGTGTGTGTGTGTGTGTGTGTGTGTGTGTGTGTGTGTGTGTGTGTGTGTGTGTGTGTGTGTGTGTGTGTGTGTGTGTGTGTGTGTGTGTGTGTGTGTGTGTGTGTGTGTGTGTGTGTGTGTGTGTGTGTGTGTGTGTGTGTGTGTGTGTGTGTGTGTGTGTGTGTGTGTGTGTGTGTGTGTGTGTGTGTGTGTGTGTGTGTGTGTGTGTGTGTGTGTGTGTGTGTGTGTGTGTGTGTGTGTGTGTGTGTGTGTGTGTGTGTGTGTGTGTGTGTGTGTGTGTGTGTGTGTGTGTGTGTGTGTGTGTGTGTGTGTGTGTGTGTGTGTGTGTGTGTGTGTGTGTGTGTGTGTGTGTGTGTGTGTGTGTGTGTGTGTGTGTGTGTGTGTGTGTGTGTGTGTGTGTGTGTGTGTGTGTGTGTGTGTGTGTGTGTGTGTGTGTGTGTGTGTGTGTGTGTGTGTGTGTGTGTGTGTGTGTGTGTGTGTGTGTGTGTGTGTGTGTGTGTGTGTGTGTGTGTGTGTGTGTGTGTGTGTGTGTGTGTGTGTGTGTGTGTGTGTGTGTGTGTGTGTGTGTGTGTGTGTGTGTGTGTGTGTGTGTGTGTGTGTGTGTGTGTGTGTGTGTGTGTGTGTGTGTGTGTGTGTGTGTGTGTGTGTGTGTGTGTGTGTGTGTGTGTGTGTGTGTGTGTGTGTGTGTGTGTGTGTGTGTGTGTGTGTGTGTGTGTGTGTGTGTGTGTGTGTGTGTGTGTGTGTGTGTGTGTGTGTGTGTGTGTGTGTGTGTGTGTGTGTGTGTGTGTGTGTGTGTGTGTGTGTGTGTGTGTGTGTGTGTGTGTGTGTGTGTGTGTGTGTGTGTGTGTGTGTGTGTGTGTGTGTGTGTGTTGTGTGTGTGTGTGTGTGTGTGTGTGTGTGTGTGTGTGTGTGTGTGTGTGTGTGTGTGTGTGTGTGTGTGTGTGTGTGTGTGTGTGTGTGTGTGTGTGTGTGTGTGTGTGTGTGTGTGTGTGTGTGTGTGTGTGTGTGTGTGTGTGTGTGTGTGTGTGTGTGTGTGTGTGTGTGTGTGTGTGTGTGTGTGTGTGTGTGTGTGTGTGTGTGTGTGTGTGTGTGTGTGTGTGTGTGTGTGTGTGTGTGTGTGTGTGTGTGTGTGTGTGTGTGTGTGTGTGTGTGTGTGTGTGTGTGTGTGTGTGTGTGTGTGTGTGTGTGTGTGTGTGTGTGTGTGTGTGTGTGTGTGTGTGTGTGTGTGTGTGTGTGTGTGTGTGTGTGTGTGTGTGTGTGTGTGTGTGTGTGTGTGTGTGTGTGGTGTGTGTGTGTGTGTGTGTGTGTGTGTGTGTGTGTGTGTGTGTGTGTGTGTGTGTGTGTG